>JZLH01S0009091.1:0-13881 GCA_001188425.1 Eucidaris tribuloides
GGGGGGGGGGGGTTTTGGATGTTTCAAACATCTTTCATGCACTGCAGTAGGTCTACATAACTGATTATCAAATGGTGGGCCGCCAATGATTATGGACAGTGCATTAATTAGTTTGATTTTCAAACAGATTCATCGACTTTTCACACTGAGGAATTAACTTTCATGACTTGTCGAAATTACTTGTAGATAACGCAATTGGAAAAAGATCTTTACCTCATTGACAGACAAACATCCACATGTTCATATTTTATGTTCTATGTAAATATCAAAATCGGTCAATTTTCTATTGACAATCTAACATATTGTTGCATAAATTCAACTTTATATAATTGTCTACATTGACGTAAACGACTATTCTGTCATCAAAAAGTTAATTCACTTTTAAAGTAAATTACTAAATTGCTTATGCATGGTTCAATTGCACAATGTAACTCCTCCAGAAAGTTGGCAGTGCCCCCTTGTAAATATTCAGGTGTTGACTATAATCCGTATGATATATACCTCTGATATTTAATGCATGTAACAGTAAGCATATTTTAAATAATACCTGTACTTGACTTGTTTTTGCAGGATGCACATCTTCTCTTGAAGTGTAAGACCAAACACCCAAAAATGCGACAGAAAATATCATTTTTTTTTTATAACTGGGCCTGTAATTATTACAGTGCCTTTAGGATCATCGTGTCTATTATTCATTAGTCAAGAGTATATGATTACACAACAATTACTAAGTGAAAGAATGTACTATGCTACACTACGCTAAATTTGAAACCTGTATAGTTTTTTTTATCAATTTTAAAAGGTGTATAAAATTGGCCATTAACCAATTTAGACGAATTATGATATTGTTTGTAGACAAAACAATGGTAAAATATGCATCTGTAATGTTGTGATGAACTTTATAATTAATAATGATTAATCCGTGTAGAGGTGTTAGAAGTAGATTGAATTTAAGGACTGACAATTTGAGAATACACACAAAAAATATTTGTTCGATTGTTTTTCTTTTATTAAATACAATCAACTGACAATGTAGTTTTTTAAATTTACTGTCGAATTTTAATCTATTCATATTATGTTTTTTAAAATGTAAACACATTTCCAAAACAGTCAATGTAGCAACATTTTTAATTGCGCTGTTAACTTTCAAATTTCATTGACGATGCACATGAAGCTATTCAGCACTTCCCACTAAAATGATTTGCCGTTTTTTTTAATCATGTTTTTGCTCAGAATATCTTTTTTCAACCTTTAATATTATGTATTATTGTTGGCATAGATTAATGCAAGGGGAGCGCGTTCTATACTTAAAAAAATATGAAGTAAAACTTTTTACTTCATATTCTTTTAGTATAGAACGCTCCCCCACTTGTATTAATCCATGCCAACATTAGTCTTTTTCTAAAAAAAAAAAAAAAAAGAAACTGAATTTACGGGATAGGCATAAGAAAGGTACTACAAGTAGAGAGAGTAGACTTATTGATTGAAACCTAAAGCATGTGAAGTTGAGAACAAGGCTTCTTGGACATGAAATAACTATTGATATTAGCGTAGAAAAAGTAATGTAATAGATTATATTTTTGTCACTAATGTCAACAGATAAGACCTGAATAATCAGCACTGCCCGTTTACTGTAAGGAATTGGTGTTCCAATCATATTTCGAAAAAGACATTAGGGGTTGATAAAAAATAACACATGTTCAAACCAAATATTGCGAAACCTTTTACATTTTTCAATGTAAATGCTCCGCAAATGATTAAAAGTAATCTTGGAGATAAACGCACGCGCGATCACGCCGTTATTATAAATAAGGCGCACGTACGGTGCGTCGTGCGCGCGTCCCAATGTGTCACTTCGTGGCGTCAAAAAAAATCGAATTACGCGTATAATTGTTTCCACGAACTGACACAATGGTTTGCAACTTTATAGTTTAAATATTTAGTCCCCTTCATTTGAAACAGTCATATTGTAGGGTAAAGAAATTACCGCTTTTGATTTTCCACTCATAAAATTATGATATAATGCACGAAAAACGATCAAAATAGTAGTTTGAAAATTACAACTCAGAAACTAATTTTTTTACTCGCAAAGTACACAGGAACTCTATGCGCGCGTCCCAATGTGTCACTTCGTGGCGTAAATTAAACGGCGAATTACGCGTATGATTTACGCCACGAACTGACACATTTGTTCCCATCCTCACAGTCTTAATATTTCACGTTAACTTTTTAAAATTTGTGTGTAGTTGAAAAGTTTAACTTCTTCTCTTTCGTTTAAGATAAAAACTATTATTTTAATTACGGAAAACACCTCGAAGTGATGGTTTCAAAAATTGTAAAACTTTAATCGCGTTTTTCTCGAAACGCGGTTTTGTTGACGCACGGGCCAATGTGTCAGTTCGTGGCGTCAACGACGAATTGTGACCAGTACTGTACTATTCCAATATACAGGTTTTACATAAATCACGTTAGCACGTATATTGATCAGATGACTGAGATGTTACCGTTTTGTTAATTCTAATAGTAACCATCGACATGGATGAACGTGGAACACAGTTTCCCGAACCAGATCAGGATGACCACGGGCCAGAAGGGGATGTGGGTAAAACTGATGAAGTGGCCGGCGATGTCGAAGCGACCATTGGTTCCAATGGAGATTTGACGCAGTCGGACGAGAAAGGTCTAGTTGACGACGATGACGATGACGATAATCCACAGTGTGGGTGGTTCTCGATCAGACCCCCATTTATACAGGTGAGTACTTGTACGAGGGAAAATTCTTTGTATTACCCGGTAGAACGACATAACACTGATTGACTTAACACAGGGTTAAAGTCCTTCTTCAAGTTCTTCCAAGCACAGGAATTACATGTTGAAAGCGCATATGAAAAGAAAATTACACGATTGTCAGACCAAATTAAAGGCATTGTATAACAATGTTTCCAGTTAAAAAAAAATCTGAGCTACATGATTCCCCATGCTACCAGGGTCTCTGATATGGTCTAAAAATGAAGCCCTGAAAAAAATTGCCGTTTAAAACGATCGTTAGGTGCTTTGAAAAAGTGAAAATCATTGAGAGACCAGTCCAGTTTTCCCCCATAGACTGCTGTGTTGCAGAATTTTTTTATCGGCTGAGAATAATTAATGTGACAATTTGTGTCTGCACATATTTTACAAGTGACAGCATAACTGTCCAAACTTTTGTGTTCCAGGGTGTTTATTTGTCCATTCAAACACTGTCAGATATGTCAGATAGCAGAGTTCAACAATTTTTTTAAACATGTCTTCCACAGTGTTATATCGCGTCTTTAACGGATGTATGACATTTGCTCCGACGACAATTGCTCCAGTGATTACTTCATACACTCACCTTTACCGTGATTTCATCCCCAACCCTTACCCAACCTCAACCCTCCACTGAAGTGAAAATCCAACGGCAACCCTTCCCCCAACCTTTTGTCCAATTTGAAATATTGTCACAGAGCTGTCTCCGGAGCAAATGTTGGACCCCAAATTAACTAAGTATATGAACATAAAGGCAAATTATTAATGATGTATCGTTCACTGTAATATTAAACCGGTTCTGGAATAATATCACTTCAGAATATCACATGGCCCATCCATTCTGTTATCAAGTATCATACATTTTAAATACTTACAAATATTTACTTAAGCACCATCCGTCTTTTTCAAGCTCCGTTTATAACGGCGGTCTTCTGCTTACAAAATTGGGCTTCAGTATGTAAAGTATTTTAGGCATATACATATCATACATTTATTATTTGCATGATTCTTTAATTCTACAATTAACGTTTTTATCATCTTAAATATCAATTGTAACTCACATCGCGTAAATTCTATTTACGAATATCATGTATATTACGGCCATTGTATTACCTCAATTATCATTTCAGTCAAACATTGTGTAAATTCAATATGTTTGTCATGTGAGAATTGCCATGTAATTTCGGTTATTGTTTGTGAGAATTGATTGCAATGCAGAAATACAGTCATTTCAAACAACAAATACTTCAGAAGCTGCGGCAATCCATATAGGCATTAGGTTACATGAAAAGCATTAACCACTGTTGAATTCAATTTGAATAATAAAGTAATTGTTTCAACTTCGGAGGTAATGGCTTTTACTATGAAGCCTGTTTTTGACAGCTGTACCAAATACTTAACAATCCTCCGCGATACGGAAAATGAAAAAAAAAAACCCACAAAAATGGGAAGTTGAACAATCCTGCGAACTCCTATGATCTCTTCATTAAAACACTTCCTAAGAGGACCATTTTCGACTATAATGCATAATACAGAATTAATACGAAAAAGTGAAAGTGATGTCAATATATATGTGAATAAAATATAAACAGATTCCGTTTAAAGGCAGGTCGTCTCTTTTGCATGCCTACGAAATTAACATTGTGAAATACCCTCGAAGGTAACATACAGTGTATAAGAACCTTTATCTAAGTATACGAGATAGAAACCCATGTTTAGTGGAAAAATAGTGACCATTAGACTTTGATTTCAATTATTGTCTTGTAGAGACAGGAAAAATCCTGGCATCGAACATTCACTAACCTGCCATTGAAACTTGTTTGCATATCTATCAAATTCTAGGTAATTACTAACCCTCTGATTTCACAGACATGTCCTTCATCAGCACCCTAAGGGCATGAGTGAAGTTGTAAAGGATATTTGAAGACTGTAGAATAAGAAGTACTAAAGTCACATAATACTACTTTTGAGAAACAAAGGCTCAAGGTTTTCAAATTTGTCTACAGATCACAATTGTTTGAGTTGTACATCCAAATAAACATTATCACACATGTTGATTTCCAATAATCAATAATTAATATTGTGGACTTAAGTTCTACAAAAAACAAACAAACAAGGGTCTCAGGAAAACAAATGCATTTCTCGAATTTGTCAAATTTTGACGTTGTTTAAAATTTGACCTCTTTTGACCTTTGACAGCTAGGAAGTGACCCCATATATCATCAACAATGCACAAAATACATAATACATTATAAATTGTCTTAATCCTTGTAACTAGTTGAGTAATTTGAGATACATTTTGAAGAAATTAGACGAGGTTAGAAATTTGATCCCAGATGACCTTACCCTGAGCCCTACTAGGGAAGGCTGGGTCAACTTGACCAAAATTTTGGTAAAAAACTTCCCGGCACGTAGCGACTTCAAAACAATCATTTACTCAATTTCGTCAAAATGTGACTTAAACACTTCTTATTCTACACTCTTCAATTTACCCAGACACTTGAAAACTAGAAAGTTTTCAATGATTATCATTTTCCTTCTCAACAGGTTTTGAACAGTCCAAAAGGCTACCTGTTCTTCCTCTGCATATTTGCTGTAGCACAAGGCATGACGGTTAATGGTATCGTCTACGTCATCACGACGACACTGGAGCGTCGGTTCAGTTTACCCAGCGCGCGTAGCGGCTTCATTTCAAGTTGCTACGATTTCTCTGTGATGATAGTCATCGTTTTTGTGACGTATTTAGGAGAGAAAAGTCACAAGCCCCGCTGGATAGGAACCGGGGCTTTCACCTTCGCCATGGGGTCATTTTTGTTCACCTTACCTCACTTTGCAACACCGTATTACAACCCACAGGTTTGTATAATTGAACACAATTTCAAACTCTATGTACTTATACATTGTACACTATGCAATATATATTTTGTTATTGTTATGTTGACTTGAGAAATGCAAAATAAATCCATCAATCAATGTGTAAAGGCAGTGTAAATTTCAGTCAACAAATCTTCATCTACCCCAAAAGATACTATAAACGATGTGATTAATCTAGCAAAGCTACACATTACAAACATTTATCTCTGATAAGGATAATCTAAATCGTGGCAATGAAAATAATTTACTTATCCTCTTGATCTTTCCATTTGATTCTCCACCCGTGTGATCCATTAATTTTTTCTTCTCTATCCACTTGTATTCCCTNTCTCTCTCTCTCTNTCTNTCTNTNTCTNTCTCTCTCTCTTCTCTCTCTCTCTCTCTCCTCCTCTCTCCTTCTCTTCTCTTCTCTTCTCTTCTTTTCCCTTCTCTTCTCTACTCTTCTCTCCTCTTCGCTCTCAGGGTTCGGAAATCAGCACGTGTAATATCAATGGAACAGACCCTGGGTGTGAAAACAACAGCGAGCCGAGTCTGAGTAACTACTACTGGGTGTTTGTAGCAGCACAAGTCTTGCACGGCCTAGGGGCTTCTCCTCTCTACACACTGGGTGTGACGTATATTGATGACAACGTGAAACCAGTTGCAGTAGCAATTTACATAGGTATGTTTGAATTCACGATTGTGAAAATGAATACTACAAATGAATAAATAAGTGAAGAGATAAATAATGTCATTTACACAGTTAATGCATGGTACAGGTGAATTTAATACATATAAATAAATTAACCAATCGATATACTTATGAATTAGAAAGCGAACATAAAGAATATGAATGTTGTAGAAAGGCAATCATTAAATCACGAAAGGAATCAGCAATATTGATCACAAATAAATAGATTAATACTTAAATAAATCGGTGGATGTGAAATAAATGTCTAAACAAATAAAAGAAAACAAGTAAAAGTAATGCAAACCGAATGTATAAAACATGATCAATCATGATAAATCAACCCACACGACAATAAAACAATCATTGATTACTTAACTTGATCAGTACAAAATTAAATGGAATACTATATGTGGGTATTTTCAAAATAAGTAAGCAGTACTGTAAGTCCTGCAGCATCCCCAAGTACATACCATCCCTGGGGGAAAAACATAAGAAATTTTTTAGAGGCCCCTGACTGGAAGTTCCCAGAACCTGGCTTGTACCCATTTGGTTTTGTTTTGTTTTGGTTTTTAAATTCGATATTGTGTTTTGCAGGTGTTTTCCAAGCAATGTCAACATTAGGCCCCGCCCTTGGTTACGTATTCGGTGGCATCTTCCTATCGATATACACAGATGTCAAGGTAGACCCAGACAGGTTAGTTGAATATAGAAGCAAGATATGTTCCTCCACTGAGAATCCTCCTTGGTGGTTAAAAAGAGGAGAGAGGAAGGATGCGCTCCAAACTACCATACCATGTCTTTTAGTGTAAAACAGCCTATAGAGCAAACTTATAAAGGGTGTTAAGGCCTAAGCGCAGTGTTTCATGAAAATCGGAAACCGGATGGAGGATCGGATCTAGAACTCCCTCCTTCATTTGTACACCAAAGAAATTGACGAGGGGCGTCCACGTAGAAGGGGAAATATGGAAGGGTAGGAAATTTAATTCAGGTTAACTGAGGTCAACTCTACACAAAAAAGTAAGTTCCCCTTTATTCATGTTATTTAATATACCGTAACTTTTTAACAAAATAATTTTGAGCAAAATAATTTTGGAGGAGTGTTTCTGGACTCATTGCCCAACTTCTGTGTGAAAATGTGATCGATCCGTCAAGTCATGCATGAGTGTGTACATATCAAAGGTAAAAAGTCACTTTTCAAAAGTCACAAGGGTCATTTGAAGGATTTCTGATGCAGGATTTTGACAGAAATAATTTAGTGACACTAAGATAATGATAGGAAATTCAATTGAGTTCAATTTAATTGTCATTTCACTGAGACCTACTGATCTCTTTATGTTTTAGTCTCAACCTCACACGTGAAAGTCCCCTATGGATTGGAGGATGGTGGATGGGATTCTTTCTCACCGGGTTCCTGACCCTCTTCGTCTCGATTCCTTTGCTGGGATTTCCGAGAGCTTTACCTGGTAAGTATTTTTTTTATTTTGAGGGGGGGGGATTGACATTTTCTATTTTCCTAATCTACCCTGAACTGCTGAATTTATTCATTGTTTCCGGTCCCCATAAAAGTAAAATAGGTCCGTCAAGAGTACTGTTTAAGACGAATATTACATTATATGATTACATTTGGCGATATGAATTGTGGCGTTGCGGAGTAATTTATAAACCTTGATCGGTCTCTTAGGTGAAAATTTTGAGTTGGAGTTCTTAGTCTTTTAGTCCTTGGGTAAGACCCTTCATTCATATCACCATGTCACCCGGAGATCAGTCATAATATAAGAGCACGTAAAATGACCTAGATTCCATATACAAATTAATTTGTCAATGCGTGGCAAGATTCACGAATCTTGAATCCAAACTATTGATACCTCTAAACATGCCAGAAGATTTGAACATCTCGACTTTATGCGTATTATGTATTGCAGATCTGTGACTTTGGGACGTTAAAGTCCAAGTTTAGTTTTAGAACTTGTTTGTTATTTGAAAGCTTCATGCCCCAAAGTCATAACCCTGCAATAATAGATTCTAAATGTCTTCAGGGTTTTTTTTAATATGAATTAATGCTGCTCTTTCAGACGAGGTATAACTTATATAAACTTTGCTTGTCTTTCAGATGAGGTATAATTATTTCTAATTAATTAATGAAAAATCTTGGGGAACCCCCGAGATTTTCGGTTATATTTTACATTATAGCATCCAAAGGGTCAAAAAGGTTATATGAGCTATACCTCATCTGAAAGAGCAGACTTTGTTCTTTCAGATGAGGTATAACTCGTATAACCGTAACGCCTTATTAATCTTGCTATAATGTAAAATACAGTCAAATATCTCGGGGGTCCCCCCGAGATTTTCCATTAATTAATATAAAAAAAGCAAAGACATTCAGAATCTATTATTGCAGGGTTATGACTTTGGGGCATAAGACTTTCAAATAACAAAACATTCCCAAAACTAAACTTGGGCTTTAAGAGTTAATACAAGACTGAAGGAGGCATCTAGCTGACTTAAGTGGAGAGGACCCCGATTTCCCACTCGAGCGATTCCTGGTTCAATTCCACGTCAAACATGGCGTTTTTGCCTTTGGCCGAGACACTGGTCACTATATACTATATACTATACAGTTCTCATGACATGACTCAATTGGAAGTGAGAGAACATAAAGCAGTATGTGTATTCCTCGATTCTTTCCACCCAAAACGAATGGAGGACTAAAACATGGAAAACTACCTGCGTTGGACATGTGAACTATACCTCATTAATTCATACGATATTCTTATTACAATTTCTTTGAAAATAGGTGCAAAGGCCTTGAAAATCGAACGAAAATTACAGTCTCAGGAAGGTTCAGATTTTTCAGCAAGAGCTGGGTTCGGAAACAAGATAATGGATTTCCCTCGTGCCGCCTGGACGCTGATCAAAAACGTTCCCTTCATGTGTTTGAATGGAGCTGCAATTACAGAATGGTTTATCCTAGCTAGTATTGCGGTATTTGGACCTAAATATCTGGAGTCACAAATTTAAGTTTTACAACTGGTACGGCAGCACTGGTAGCAGGTGAGTCCCGCGGCCCTGAAATGTTGCATAAGTGGCCAAAGTGAGCAACTGGTATTTTGGTAAACTAAGCTAAATTAAAATTTGCTGAGGGTCAGTCCGTCTTCAGACACTATTGTAATTACCCGGAAATACTCTGTTGCCATAATAAAATAGGTTCTTAAACAGATAAAAACAATTTGAGCTTGTCGTAGTCGATTGATATGGCGCCGTTCTCAAAACCTAATTTCAAATTTTGACGCCTCATGTATGAATGTACTCAATCTTATTCTCCTCCCAAAATAATTTTATTGGCATATTTCTAAAGCTATTCATTTTCCACCTAAAATGATTCATTAACATATTTATAAAGCTATAAAATAAAATGTGGAATCAAATCTAACGAGCAAGAATGCAGTGAATTGTATTCCTTTAATTTTCATAGGTGCGTGTACAAACTTAATTAAAGAAAATTGTGTTTTCTCCACATGCACTAAGGCACGATCGGAATTATTCCTATCGTTCAGACGACGAAAGACGGTTGGAATGAAACCCCGATCTTCGAATGGTTCTAACGCCGTCGAACGATAGTCTCTTAACCCATTCAATACTAGGACCACATATTTGTGGTTTGCCTTTTTATCTTGGAATATGGCTGTATTTACCCCATCTAATGAATATGTTAAAGTAGAGAAAAATATCAGCTATTCAATGAACTGGGTGCTACAGTGTCATAATGAATATTCATTTTGTTATGAATTTTTAAATGAGATTTAACTAGCATATTCATAAATATATCAAATTGGCAACGGCTGTTGTGATGATGAGGCTTTGGGTTGTTCCACTTTGTTAGTGGGTGATGTATTGAACTAATTGAGACACATATTTTACGAACGTGTTTTTCTTTTTTATGCCATTCAAAAGTGAAAGTTATTCATTCAAAAATGATTTTTAGTCTTAAATTTCACAAGAAAAATAAGATCTTAAAAATGTCACCAATAAAAAATTAATTAATTAGGCGAATGTTTGACACATCATTCAATATCTATTACCCTTTATATATAATTGACTATTCCAGTATGTTGCCAATTTGAAAGAGAAAGCAAATTTTTAGTGATTATTTTGCTCTGGACAGGCTCTAGTATTGAATGAGTTAAACCTCATAAGTTAGTAGTCTGACCGTTCCTCTGTGGAGGAATTAAATAAGGCGGCCTCGCGGTTGGATAACCAAGTTCGGTGTTTGTTATTACTTCGTCCAACTGCAATCATAATGTAGTCATTATCAATTAGTCTTGACTCTATAATACCCCAAGTGTTCCGCTGCGATAGAAGGTTGAGATCGTTGTCTTGCATCGTCCCTCCATCGTTCGGAACGAAAAATACCGTCCCTCGTCGTCGGAACGATTAAATAATTCTGGTATCATGCCTAAGTATATATTTTTTAGCTCTTTGTGTGCACTTTGCTTTTCACGACAGGTGTTCAAGTAATACCGGCCAGTCTAATCGGATGTCTCGTGGGTGCCTACCTTGTTCGGCATTTCAAACTCGACTTCCGTGGTATGGTTAAACTCTGCCTCGTCTGCCTCACCGTGTCACTGTTGTGTCTCTTTATCTTCTTCGTCAGTTGTCCCAACGTCGACTTTGCCGGAGTTACCGTTCAATACGAAAACACGTGAGATAATCACATTTTTTGCTCAACCATACCCACTCGAATCTACAAATTAATGTACTAGGGGAAATCAAAAGATTTTTCCCAAAGATTGCAGCTGGTTGATCAGGGAAGAATGAAATTCAGACATCTATGCTTTTTCACAAATTGCGGAATAATATAATGCAAAACCATTTATGAGTGATGAAGTTTAAATATATTAGTCCTCCGTTTTATCTGATTTTGAATGCGCCTAAAATGATTCGAAACCCAGCCACATTTATAATAACTCCTTGTTGGTCAGCTTTTGTTGAGAGATTTTCCTTAACACTTTGGGTGCTATCGGCATGATCGGCCTACCGGTGTGCCGAGAAGACAATCGGTTCCACACTGTTTAATTCGGAAGACAAACCTCACGGAAGTTCTTACCAATGATAATCATTGTAAGATGAGGACACATTGAACCAAATAAATGAGTTAAAATGTCTTGTCTCGACAGCATTTGGATTTTTATTGAAAAGCGTACATTCTTGAAAGGGTAGACACATAAGTTCAAAACAATCCAGCACCCAAAGCGATACTGTTCTTTCTTTTCAGTTTTCAGTTGAGAAGGGGACAGAATTCTGTAAAAGTAGCATGCAAAATAATTGACACAATAAACCAACAACCAAAAGAAATATCTATTTGTATGACATATGAGAAAAATCAAAAGAAAATATACAAAACCAAAGGGGGTGTTTCCATACAACCATCCCAAAACGTTACAGACTTCATAGTCACCAACAACATAATAACTCACTACTTACAGTCTTAAAATGTAATATTGTTAAATGGTTTGGTCTGTGCTGTTGTTTTCAGTTTATCCTCTTCGTACTCTTCTTAATTCTTTGAATACACATTGATATCTGAGTTTCATTTTCCTCAAAGTAACGTTGACAGTTATTTTCTACCAACATGCAATCATTTAGTTTATACATGCATGTTGCAGCGAGGAAGTGAACTTTAATGCTCGGAAAGTGATCAGAAAGGTTAGGAGAATCTTATATTGTACTCGCTTTTCAAGCGGCAACCAGTGCAGTGCAGACTTTTCAGGATTGGTGTGGTGTGACAATGTTTCCTTGCATCCATGATTAGACTGGCATTTTGGACCCGTTGAATCTTCTGCAGTTGTCACTTCGGGAGACAATGAAGCAAAGAGTTGCAACAGTCTTGTACTTGGTTTTCCTCTTCCCCTGTTTCTTTCTTTCTTGCTATCGTTCGTTCTTTCTTTATACTTCTTCTTCCTCATTATACTTTCTTTCTACTTATTCCTCCTCATATACTACTTCAGGAAGTAATACAGGAATAATGAAGTTTTATTATCTTTTTGGATAAGTATGAATACAATATAAAATATTGCAGAACGTTTCAACTTCAGAAAATTACAACAAAGTATAGAATTCATTCATTTTGCTCACATTCTCAGCGTAACATTCGTCTGTAAAACATTTTTTTTTCATTACACTATGATTTACGACTAGATCTCTCGAGTATACTGGGGACGAGGCTGACTTATCTGCCTCGTGCAACGCGGACTGTCACTGTGCTAATAATTTTGACCCCGTTTGTGGAACCAGTAACCAGATTTTGTACTACTCGCCCTGCCATGCTGGTTGTACAGTGGAAGAGGAGGAGGTAAGCCAATCAAAAACCAATATTTAAGGAAACAGAGAACGACAAAGCATAGCGCGTTTAAAGGCAATGTTGATCCTGACGTTGAGTTGATTTAATAAAAGCAGAAAAATGAGAGAAACATATTAATGAAACTTTGGCGAAAATCCACCAAAGAATACCAAAGTTATGAAGTTTCAAAGTTTCAATTTTGTGACGTCACATGCGAGCAGCTTCCCATTATACGATGTAACAAACATGCCATATATTGCCATTTTATAATGGTTCGTGGTAAGTGAACTTTTTTTTCATAGAAGCCTGTATGAAATAATGTTTCTGATAATATATTGAATGCAGAGGTAAAATCGTTTTCTACTTTCTGACAAAACGGCACTTTATGGAATTTATATCGCATGACATGTGGGGAGCTGCTCGCATGTGACGTTACAAATTTAAAACTTTAAAAGTCATAACTCCGCTATTCTTTGATGGATTTTCGTCAAACCTTTGTTAATATATGTATCTCTCATTTTTCTGCTTTTATAAAAAAACAACTTGACCTCTGGGTGAACTTTGCCTTTAAAACAAGGTTTGCTGATTTGCACACAATTCCATTTTTCGTCAGATTTGATCCAACAAAAGTTAGGTACATAAACTGCAGAGTCTTAATTCAAGGAGGCATACATTGTAAAGTGTTTGAAATATCATTTCCAATCGGGACGTTGTTCAAGTTGGACTCTGAAACGGTTTCAGATACTGGATGCGGCTTTCACCTACTAATTTTAAATTTGATGGAGTCCAACCGTAGCAAAGATTACCTGACAATCATCCAATTGCATTGGTGAGAGATTTGGAACTAGTTAAGCCGTGATCAGGTGATGAGCAAGTATTTAGTTTTCATTAAATGGTGCATGAATCTGGTCTGGCATTTAAGTTAAGAAAAATTGAAGAAAAATATTAATTTTTGTTTGTTACTTTATGTATTTAAGTATTCATATTTGTTTACATTATTTATTAATTTTCATAGATGATCATAGCATATGTAAAATGTTATCTGTGATTTTTTTTTCTTTATTGCTCGTTTTGTTTCCTTCATGATTACAGCAATACTCAAATTGCCAATGCATTGAGACATCCGGAAATGACGCTAGCACAGCGGTTTCTGGAAAATGTGACTACGTTTGCCCGACTCAGTGGGTCTTTCTCGTGTTTCTCTTCATAATGTTAA
>JZLH01S0009091.1:18811-37124 GCA_001188425.1 Eucidaris tribuloides
GAATAATCCGTTTTGTATTATTATGATTATAGGTAGAAAAAAGGGGAGATGCCCATATCAAATTACTATGTTACAAATAATAATTGATTGATTCATTGTAGCAAGTACATTGTTGGTAAATCTGTAATAGATAACATATCGTAATATGTACAAATAAGTGTAGCATCTGTATTTATATGGAAACACTGAACACGCACATACTCATGATTTGAAATGAACACACATTGTAAATTATATGGGAATATGATGAAGATATCGATGGAATGGCTATAGATTAATCAATTAAGCATAGAAGTATAACTATCCGATCAAGCATGTATAGCACCAAAGTACAGGGGGATGTATTGTACATATATGGGTGGGTAATATACATGTACAGATCTTCGCTTATTGAGGATGGGATGGGTTAGGAGAAGGGGGGGTAGATTGTGAGAGATTGTTTGTTGTAGTTATTTGCCGGAAGGGCAGATTATATTTTCATTTTTTTACTATTTATCAAGTTAAACTAGCGGCATAAAAAATTAACTGGTATTTTTTTTCCTTTTACTCATCTGTACCCAAAAAATGTCAAATACAGAATGGTCAAAATGTATTTTAAGAACACTAAGAGAGAATGTAAATCATTTTTAAGTAGTAAAATTGAATTCCTCGTATTAAAAAAAACATCAAATTGACACCCCAAAACCTTGAAATAAGCTTTAAGTAGAAGCGAGATATAGCGATTTTGAACAAAAATGGAATGGGGTCAACGTACCTTTTTGCCCAAAATGCGTTTTTGGCCGACCATCATCAATTTTTCACACGGCAAAAAAGGTTTCAAAATGCTCAGAGCACAAGCTGCATCTAAATGACCTACTCCTCTCTGTGATCCTGAACATTGCCATTTAAAGACGCCACCATCTAATTGTAATACATTAAGCAAATAGTTTGCAAAAATTAGGTTGGCTATAAGTATGGGTACACGGTTACACAGGCAAGGATAGTAATATTGTCACCTTCACTAAGATAAAAGTCGCACATCTTAATGAAACATAATACAAAGAAGGTAAAATACTTTGGGTGAAAAATATAAATATTCAACGTTTTGTCAACATGTGAAGGTCATTAACCATAATGATTGTTTTAAGACACTTCACATCTTATACCTTTAATCATAATTATGATATTGGCACTATTCTCTATACCTTGGGTCGTGCGAACTTATCAGGGTATCATGGGGCGGGTCACATTTATTGAATATTAATTTTAATGCATTATACAACCTGTCACCTGTGCTGTCTCAAATTTGATCATCCAAACAAGAATCTCATCGGGTACTCATCACTCTCACATGAAATTTTTTCGGATACATCTCAACCCGCCGCTCAAACTAACAGTTGCGCCAGCTTGCAAAATGGCGTAAAGCATAGTGCTTCCAAGCAGAAAGCCGTTAAAAGAAAATTGCATATCTAAATTATAAAAAACGACGCCAAGTCCAATTTTTGGCCAAAATTGAGTTACACATGCGAAATTGTTGCTTATACATGGGCTCATCCTTGTGTATGAATATAAATTTTAATTCACCCCGAAAGTAACCCAAAAGGAGTGAAAATCTAGTATCATAAAAGAATGACCCAAAATACCGGTACTTAGGGTTATTCTTAATATTCATATTATAGCGCCCTCTCTCCTTTTAGAAAGACATTCACTAAAGTAACTTACCATGTAGCATACAAAGACTTGACCAAGTCCACAATATTAAAAAAAAAAAGACGCCAAGTCCATCAAATAAAAGTACCACCACAAAATCACGTGAAGGTGAATTATGATTAAAAAAAAATATACAATTAACTTGGATTAACGATGTTGTTTAATATATGCATAGTCAAATATGATTTATTGAATCAATAATTCAATTCAAAATTCATTTATTTCCACATTAAAAAACACCAAATCAAGTAATACATTTGAATATAAAGTAACATTCACATTATAAATTCAACTCTGTGGGGGACCAACTTAAAACACAGAGCTTGTGGCGATTTGGCCCTTTCAAATATTGATGTAACAATGTTAAGCATAAACAAAAATGGATTTAAACAGACAGAATTATAACCATATCATATACTACAAAGTAAAATAAAGCTAGTTTACAAATACTACGGGATTAATGACAGATTAAATAAATGAGAGTTACAGAGGAAGAGGAGGTAGAGAGGGAGGAGGAGGAGGAGGAGGAGGAGGAGTAGGAGGTACAACCAACTTGCACAATAATGGGAATATGTACTGGTACAAAGTGATTATTTACATAGACGTTAGTAATAGTTTGTAATTTCGTTTTCAAAGTAATATAAGAAATACTACAGTTAAAGACTCTGGCAATTATTCCATGAACAGGACCATAATAAAAAATCTGTGCGCTGACTATGTAAGTCCGATGTAGGGTAAATGAAATTTTGAGAATGTTCTAGTTGATTGAATGGAAATGACTTATTTAGCTTAAGTATTTTCGGGAACATGGTAAAAAATATTTTGTTTTTTCTTGATTTACTCAAAATGACCTCACCATGGACTTTGGTCGTGTTTATATTCATATATTCAATTGCTTCTAATAAAGGTGGCAAATCACTAGCATATACTCTGAAATGAAAGTATTAAAAGCAAATTGACACTGTACCAACCATAAACCTGGGACAAAATACGGTGTGCAAAGTGAGGCCAAGTGAACAAAAATGACCCCATGGCAGAAGGTGAAAGCCCCCTGCTCCTATCCATCGTCGGGTTTGGTTACGTTTTTCTCCTAAATACGTCACAAAAATTACAACTATCATCGTTGAGAAGTCGTAGGAACTGGAAATGAAGCCGCTTACGGTGCCTGGGTAAAATTGAAGCCGTCGCTCTGAAGTGTCGTTGTGATGACGTACACGATGCCATTAACCGTCATGCCTTGTGCAAACAGCAAATATACAAGGAGAATAGGTAGCCTTTTTGGATTGTCAACAACGCTGTTGAGAAGGTAAGAGAACAATTTAAACTTAAGTCTCAAGGATATTAGACAAATCATGATACAGCTTGTAGTATGGCAGAAATTCTGAAAAAAATGGTATTTGTTAAGATACATACATACATCGTAAAGGCTTAAGGACCCCATATGCAATATGCAACAAAATCGTAAAATAGTCTGTACTTTTTTCCTTCATTTCGGAGCGATACATATAGATTATAGTTTGTTAATCCTTTTATTGAATATTTTTGCATTTACATGGGATTTTTAATCTTTCGTTTGTTTTTCGAACCTACACGTCATACTTCCGGCAGAAGTTTTCCGGAATGCAAAAGAAGAAGGAGAAGGATTTTCCCTCGTTCAAAGTACCCCTGTATAAATTGGGGTCTGATCGAGAACCAGCCACACCTGTGGTTATCCGTCATCGTTGTCTACTTCGTCTCCTCTTCCGACCCTCTTACAAATCTTTGAAGAAATGTCGCTTCCAACGTTCGTCGACCGCTTCA
This sequence comes from Eucidaris tribuloides, assembly GCA_001188425.1. Classification (NCBI taxonomy): domain Eukaryota; kingdom Metazoa; phylum Echinodermata; class Echinoidea; order Cidaroida; family Cidaridae; genus Eucidaris; species Eucidaris tribuloides. The sequence goes on from JZLH01S0009091.1 coordinate 22,301, forward strand.
TCAGCTCTACCGATATCCACTTCGACCAGAGGTCGTTCTCATCATGTGCGGCCACTTCATCATCGCGACCACATTCATACAGTTTACCGATATCCACTTCGGACCGGTGATGCGTTTGCATCATGTTCGGGACACCGTGATCCAGCATCATCCACTGTTGATGGTTACTGCTAAAAATTGATGGAATGATAACATCTGGTCAGCTGATCAAATATACGTACAGGATTTCAAATTGTCTCATTACGAAACGTATCACTATAATTCTTGTATAAAAGTAGGACATTTTTTGGTCTCCAAGATTAGCTTCCTCCGGTACTATCCTACTCCATAACATAAATATGACATAGCTACGTATGTAATGCATGCGTCTTCTGATAAGCGCAACGGGAAACTCTGAAGGCAAAGGGTAAAAGTAACTACTAGTAGTAGTATTCATTGGGGACAACCCTACAAATCCTATTTTCCATTGTCTAATGCTGAACCGGAAAAAGAAAGCAAAATAAGAGGTACTACGGTAACCATGGTATCAATACGCAGGAATAATCATGGCCATGGAAACCCTTTGATTGAACATACAGTGAATATTTATGTATTAAGGAATATTAATAGACAAAGCTGTTCGTTCTTAGATTCTGTTTCGTATTGCATTATTGCAATGGGCTTCTTTCGTCAAATTCCATCCAATTCAGTTGAATTCGTGTTCACGATTACAAATGGCAGCATGATTAATTCTAAAACAAGTTTCTCGTTATCATGTTTCAACCACTTTTGAACTCAGGCATACTGGATTTTCCTTTGAAGCACAGAATAATTTTCAAATTACTCTTGTTTGTCTACAGAACACTCAATAACCAGGCTCCAAGTATTTAAGGAAATTGTCGAACCCCAATCAGCAACTACATGGGGCCCATGTGGGCTACATGTGGTCTCATTGGCATAAAATATGGGCCCTAAGGTGGGCTGCCCATATTGGGCCATAACGGTCCATATGGGCCCCATATATTCCCCATACGGGACCCTTATGGTTTGCAACCGTACAGACCGTCTGGGCTCATATGGGCAATGTGGAATTTATGTGTGGCTTAACATGGGCCTTCCATATAGGCCTTATAAAGGCGTACCCATATGGCCCATATCGCTGCATATAAGTGGTCCAGATGGGCAGCCATGTTGAAGCACATAAAACCCAACTGGTCCATAATGGGCCCCAGACGGTATGACGGTTCCAAATCCACATATGGGATCCACATTGTTTCTCTTTATTTATGCTTGATTTGTTTTTATTTTTTTGCATTCATATCTTCTCCTTTTTTTCTTCCTTTGCTGCCTTTCTACCGCTTTTTGCTTGTTTTGTCTACCTTAATTATTTCCTCTCTTTCTGTCTTTTTCCATTTTATACTAATCCATCATTTCATATCTAAACATCTTCCCTTTTTTACATTGTAATTGTTCTAGTCTTTGTCATTCTTGTATTCTTTATTCTTTTTTTTCTTCTGTCTCTTGTTCCATTCTTTCTTCTCTTTCGTCTGTCTTTACTTGTATTCTTTCTTGTTGCTTCTTCTCGCTTTCTATCTTTTTAAATTCCCTTGCCATTCATGTCTGAGTCTTTTTTCATTCCTTCTATCCCTTTTTGTTTTTCTTTCCTTAAGTAGCTATGATTTCTTTCTTTTTCTATCTCTTTTTCTATTTTTTTCTTTATTGTTTGCAGTCTTTTTTTGTTTTATTTTTCTCGTTATTACTGTTTCTTCTTTCTTTTTTTTTTTGACTTTCCATTCTTCAAATCTCTCAATTTATTTCTTATCTCTGTCTTTTTATTTTATCCCTTTCCCTTTCCCTTCCCATCTTTGCATCCTTATTTCCCCCTGAATTCCTTTTTCTTGTGTCTCTACCTCATGTAAACAATTTTAAGGAAGCAACCAGACAATATATGATGGGTTTAACAACCGCAACCCACCGTTGTTAGTCAAGATATGCGGATCTGTACTGAAACTAGTGTGAACACGTCCGCTAAACGCCCTACATGCGCGCAAGATTGCAGTTTTGTACATGTAGCAAACTAGACACTACACTAAAAATAATATAGTTCCCCTTTTTTTCATACCATAATTTTGAACGAAATATTTTTGAGAATAAATATTTGTCAGGTGTATCTATTGGCATTCATTGGCAAAACGTCTGTGTGAAAATGATTGATGCTGTCAAGTCATACATAAGTGAGCACATATTGAAGGGTATAAAGTAACTTTTCAAAATTCAGCAGGCGGCAATTTTTGAGGGATTTTTGATCTACAGGATTTTGTCAATTCTGATTCTGATAACATTAGAGCTACTTCTGTTAATCATCTTATCTTGACTACCCTTGCAACTTCCCAGACACTTCCACAATATTTTCGGTTCAGTTGTGCTCAATGAAAATCTCGGAATGCCTTTCTATATTTTAAATTGTAAAATCCATAAGCTTATTGAAAAAAATTGAAATCGGATATCTTTCCGAAAAAGGGTATTAGCATATGTTGTACAAAACGTAAGAGGTTTAACCATGCGTCATGGTGAATAAAGCACACTTTATCAATAAAGCAAAACATACGCATTTTATCATTATTTTAGCATAATACAATGACTCATGTGAATTTTGAAAAGTAATGTAACAATTTTTGCCTTTGATGGCATGGCTATACTCATGCATGACCAATAACAGATCAATCCAATTAAAATATATATAATATAATATGGCAATGTGTGTTAAAAAAAAAAAAACCCTGCAATAATTTCTCTGCTAAAATTGTTTCGATTAAAAGTTATAGTATTTTGAAAACTGGGGTAACTTCACATTTTGTGTAGTGTTTAATAACAATTTTATGCAGAATCATAATTTAGTGCTGCTCGCCAATAAAATCCGAACCAGAAAGGTTCGAGATCGCAGACCGAAGACCAAGATCGGAGGGTTCGAGACCGAGACGAGACCAGACAAGCAAACTGGTCTCGAGACTGGTCTCGAGACGCTCCAACACTGATCTTAGAATTTATGGCACATTCAAGCTGAATATACTTACAGGTATTGCTAACATTTACTACAGTTAAAAAAAAATCTGAGGCTACATGATTTCGCCCATGCTACCATTGTCTTGATAAAGTCTACAAATGACACCCTAAAAGAAATGTATTTTTCCTTGAGCTCGCAGATCAAGTGCTCGCTCTTTAGAATTCTGTTTGAGCACAACATACTTCGTGTTTAGAGAATAGTTCTACAACCATGTCATGGTTGTGCTATGGGGAGCCCGTTTAGTCCTGTTTATTGCTAACCTTTACAATGGAGGACTTCGAGAAATCGTGGGCTTTACTAGACTTCAACCCATCAATATCTGTCACGTGTACGATAATGTTGACGATACGTTCGTCACACCTCCTCAAGGATGGACGTAAGTAAGTTTACGGAACACATCAACGGCACAATAACCAAATACATTCAATTCACACATGAGGAGGAGCAGACGGGCAAACTTCCGTTTTTGGACATACTGGGTCAGCAGAAAGCGCAAACGGGGATCTCTCGCACGAGCATCCTAACAGAAAAGGCCTACTCACCACTGACGCAATACCTGCACTTCGATTCCCACCATCCTAACCTCTCACAAACTCAGCGTCGTTCCGCACTCTTACGCACAGGGCGACTTTGGCTGTATCTGACACCCCATAACTTAAGGCAGAGGAGGAACAACATATTCGTAGTTCGCATTCGAACGTGTATGGTTATCGCGACTGGCCTCAAAAAGCCAGCAAGAAGAGCACACGAACAATCGAAAGATAAGACGTAGATGGTGACGGACGAAAACATATGTCACCATTACCAATTATGTGGAAGGATATCTCAAAAACTGCAACGGAATTTTTTGCCAATTACAACGTCTTCACCAAACATAAGCCACTAAAACGCTACGGAGAATGCTGGTGCTGCCGAAGATCGAACTCACTAACCACCAACAATCTGGGTTGTGTATCAATATACCGTGCAAGCAATGTCCTAAATCTTACATCAGACAGACTGGTAGACAGCGTAGGTGAGAGGTGAAGGAACATCGATCGAACTGCACCGAGCCGAATCATCAGCACGGTAGCAGACATAGTATCAAATTACAATCACAAAGATAAGACTGGGAAGGCATAAAAGTCTTGGACACAAAGATAACAGGGATTCGCGCGTTTGTAAGAAGCAATACAGATACAGGAAAAGTGATGCAACGCATGAATGCGGGATGTGGACTGGATCTTCCCAGCCAACTAGCGAATAATATCGTCGCTTATCAGCCTCACCGAGATGGGTGCCCAAGGGAGACAGGACCACCACGCGCAACAAGACCACAATACCACATACAGCGCATGCCACAAAATGATCATAACTCTAAGAATGTCTGTGGTACGGACCGAAAATTTAGGTACGTCAATAAATGTTGTCCTGTAAGCATGTTTTACATATGGAAGTATAGTATACCACTTGAATCTTCATCTGATATTAGACGTAAATTAATGGCAAGGATTGCCCTCACTTATGATGAGAAATTTGACGACGTCAGAAAATCGCGAGATTCAAAGAATCATCTTCGATTCAATTTATGTTGCTTCAATTCGCGCATTACTACTTCCGAAAAGTCTTCGCCTGTCATCTTGCATCAGGGACATAGAGCTGATAAACCATCAAACATCTGAGAGGGACACTTTGAAGCGAAGCGGATTCGACAAGAATAACAAGAATATTTCATCACTGTTAGAGAAACAGGATCGCATTAGATTAGAATACAGAAGCAATTATCGAAGCTGATTTCAAACACGCGTCGCGAAGTACTGAAGCGTCGCAGATAAATTAACAGCCAAGTGCGTAAACAGCGACAATTCGAAAGTTCAACAACCTGAAGGAGGCTGCTAGTGAAATCAATATCCACCGAATGGATGCGTAATTCTAACTATAGGATACCGAACTTTCAACAGACACAAGTGGGGTAGTAAACATTTCCATCACGGAAATTGTCAAATGGCAGAAAATGCTGTCATACAGAGAGGATTAGAACTTCGCTCCCACCCCAAAAGTCGATACCGGTTCACGAAAGTCATCACAGAAAGCCGAGTTGGCGATCAAACAGCTGCAAATACAGAAGATACATCGATGTGCTGATTCTGCTGGCGAATTACGGGCAAAGAGGTCACAGGTGCGCTTAAAATCCGCCAAACTTCCTGCCGATAAAGCATTGTCACGCCGAGGAACGAGCCGCCTTATCTGACTTAAAACGAGATGGGAGCATCGAAATTCTTCAGCAGTATAAAGGTAGGCGAGCTGTTATTGCTCAATTTGAAGACTAGCGAGGAAAAAGGTTAGTGCAGTTCTTGAATGACTCTCAACTTATAGTAAAGCTGAAAACGGATCAACCACGAAGTCGTATCCAAACCAAGCTGGTAAAGTCTACTGAAAAAGTTCAAAAAAGAAGGAAATTATCGATTATGTGACAAAAAAACTGTACCCAACATACCACATCATGTACCGAAATTCTAAGCGGCCATTCCTAAGATCCACAAGGCCCGGATAATCCACTACGAACATTGTTTGAAGTATTGACATCAGTTTTCCCTACGCAGTACGGCCAAATATGTAGGCGGAAATTTTTGTCGTCACCTTGGTCGGCAATCATGCCATCTACATAAGAACACGGAAAGTTTGTCAATTAGGGTAAAGAAAATCTTCACAGTAGCAGGGCGGATGATAGTGATGGTTTCGTACGATTGTTAAGTCATTGTTATAAGCAAAGCATTCAATTGGACACGTGGCTCTTCAAAGTAGTTGCGGAACTTGGCTACAACAAAATGATTTTGGCTGCGAGATAAAACTTCCTTGACTCCAGATCAGTGCTACAGCTCTTAGAATCGTTTGAGCAGCGGAACATACTTCGTGTTTAGAGAATACAGTTCTACAAGGAATGTCATGTTGTGCTATGGGGAAGCGCCGTTAGTCATTTTATATAGCCTACTCTTTACATGAGGACTTCGAGAATCGTGCTTTACTGAACTTCACAGCGATCAAATCTGTTCACGTGTAACCGAATGTTTGACGATACGTTCGTCACCCTCCCAAGGATGGATTAAGTAAGTTTAACGGGCAACATCAAAACGCACAAAACGCAATACGATTCAATTCACACATAGGAGGAGCAGAACGGCAACTTCCGTTTGTGGACATAACTGGTCAGCAGAAACGCAAACGGGGATCTCTCCAGCGACATCTACAGAAAGCCTAACTCACACTGACCAATACCGCACTTCGATTTCCCACCATCCTAATCTCTCACAAACTCAGCGTCGTTCGCACTCTTACTCACAGGCGGACCTTTGCTGTATCTCACCCAAAACGTAAAGGCAGGAGAGAGGTAACAACATATTCGTAAGTTCGCTTCCGACGGTGTGGTTATCGCGACGTGGCCTTCAAAAAAGCCGCAGAGTAACGACGAAATCGAAAGATAAGACTGTAATGGTGACCGAGAGGCGAAAAACATATGTCACCTTACCATATGTGGAGGGATTATCTCAAAAACTGCAAACGGATTTTTTTGCCAATTTACAACGTCTTTTCACCACACATAAGGCCACTAAGAACGCTACGGAGAATGCTGGGTCCTGCCGAAGGATCGAACTCCTAACCACCTAAACAATCGGGGTTGTGTATCAAATACCGGTGCAACAATGTCCTAAATCTACATCGACAGACTGGTAGACAGCTAGGTGATGAGGTGAAGAACATGCGATCAACTGCAGCCGAGCCCTAAAAAAAGAAATTCATCAGCGGTACAGAACATAGTATAATTTACAATCACAAAGATCGACTGGGAAGGCATAATCTTGACAAAAGATAACAGGGATTTTCCGCGTTGGTAAAGGAAGCAAATACAGATACGGAAAATGATGCAAACGATGAATCGGATGTCGGACTGGATCTTCCCGGCCATTTTTACAATATGCGCTTATCCAGCCTCACCGAGATGGGTTGGCCAGGGAGAACAGGACGCACGACGCGCAACAAGACGCGACAAACAACATCCAGCGCATCCATCAAAAAATTGATCATAATCTCTGAAAGAAGGTCTGTGGTAGCGGACCGAAATTTAGGTACGTCATAAATGTTGTGCTGTAAGCATGTTTTAGCATATTAGTTATAGACACCGAAGCACGTATAATCTTCATTCTGATATCAATGATATTAAGTGCTTAAAAAAGTGAAATCGTAAGTTTGATTCGGATCACGGTCTGCCATTTTCTCCAAAGACTACTGTGTGTACAACCTAATTAGAAACTCGCCCTGAGTTTTTCTTTATTCATCATAACTTGCCATTGGCAAGTGTAAACTTTCCAATTTTTTTTTTTTTATCTAGGGTGTTAATTGTCACGCATATGAAGCACTACTACGTATTAATATCAAAATTTGACAATTTTTTTTTAAATTGAAGCCCACAATGTAGGCCTATGCACTGTTAAAGCACCCGATTGAGGCTCACATTCGTTAAAATGTAAATATACATGAACACACAGCCCGTCAACGCACACAACTCGCACGATGCAATGCGAAGTACCACATCTTACGAAATATCTTCAACTGAAAAGACAGAAAACAAATTGTCAATGAAATTAAATCGTTATTTTGGAAATGTGGTATAAAATTCAAACACAAAATAGAACGGTAATTGATAATTGTTTGGAAGACAATTAAAAGCAATTGACTGCTCCCAATTTTGAATTTTTACCGTTTGTGAATCGAGAGTGTTATCTGAATTACAAGTCTCTGTCAGAAAAAACTAAAGCCACTGGACCTCACGAAATACCGACTGCCTTCATAACGACCCGGGGGGGGGGGTCGCTCTCAACAAGGCCTGCTACGTCCGCCGGCGTCCAGAAAAAGCGTCGTAAAGGTCCCTTTTCAGCCGCTCGGCGCCGCCGAAGTCTTTTGGAAAAAGGTACTTTTTCAGCACTGTTCGCGTGGCAATCGCCCACTTAGGGTAGCCTTTTTTTCACGATGTCACGCCCTTTTAGGGTACTGAATTTGGTATGTAGACTTACCCATTAAGGGTGCAAATTTTGTGTGGATCTAGATAACATCTCCAAATGAAGTGTTTGATAATTAGGAGAATATTTATGAATTGTGTAAGTGAAGCCTCTTGAAGGTTGGCGCAATGGTAATAATAATGTTTTAGTGAGAAGGACACAGGTGGGGTATCAAATTAGTGGATTCCCTGTTACGCCATTATGGTATCAGGATACGTGGATTTCGCCTGGTATCACGGCCACTTAGGGTAGCTTGTTCTGATTGTGAACGGCCAATTTAGGGTTGCAAAATTTGGTATGTAGGTTACACAACCGTTTAGGTGCATTTCTGAAGGTTGTTGACATGGGTGGGAGACAGGCCGTGTGGAGAGCGACCCCCCCCACCCGCAGTACGGAAAAGCAGCACCTACAGTATCTAAAATTTGTAAGTCACATTGTCAATCTGTCCTCCAAGGCTTTGTTCCTTTGCAGTGCGAAAATGTCACGTGTATTCCCCATTCACAAAATGGTGATAAAGACTTCGGTAGGGCAACTACAGGGCCAATTTATGTGATCCGGGCAGGTAATTGCCAAAATCGTTGAGTAGGTTTTCAAAAACGGATTTATAGATTTTTGAAAGATAATGATTAACTGGAAATAATCAGTCAGGGTTCCGCGCTCTTTTTTTTGCAACAAAAATACGGCCCCTCCGAATTTAACTGAAGGATAATATTTGAGAATATGAGAATGGACTCATACATGTACTTCGTTTTACTAGATCATGCAGAAAGCTTTTGATTCATGACCACACGAAATTCACCTTACAGAATTGGGATTAGCTTTCATCGTCTGCAATGTTACAATTGGTTCAAAAGCTATTAAGCTCAGAACGCAGTTGTGGTATTAAATGGTTCTAAGGCTACGGTCACAAAAAATAAAAGCGTCGTACTGTCCGATTTATAGTCTGCTCGGCGCCGGCAGGCGCTGCCAGAATTTAAAGGTATAGCGGTAAAACTCAGCGGCGACCGACCGATACCCTGAAACACCACCGATGGCCTGGCTGGCGCTCGATCGGGTGACCGGGCGAAAATATGGCTAAAATCGCCGCCCGCGGGCCGCCGGCGCAGCCCATTTTTTTTATTTGTGAGCGTAAAATGATGCAATACATGTATTAATTGGAACTTATACTTGATTTTTTTTTGTTATTGGTGACAAAAGAAATATATGCAAAAAATGAAACCTTCTTAATCAAATAAACAATTATTGTGATTATGTTAAATGTGCGCGTAAAATAATATACCAAAACAACAATCAGCATAGTAATTGTAGAACAAAAGTTTACTGATACCTACTAAATTAGAACGCGGGCAGACAACCCGACGAAAAACCTCGCGTGTTTATTAAATTGTTGAGGAAGTCACAGTTTTAACATACCAACGAGAATGGACTGAATACGGTTGACTGATTAATAGATATATAAATTATCCTATTCGTGTACATTCTGCCAAAGAAGCGGTGTCTTAATCTGTGACTCCCATATGTATACGCCCATGTCATATTACAGCAAGTCTGTGCAAATAATATCGGCATATTCACTTCACCTACATATAACTTCTGTCGATGTTTATGTGGACGTTAATTCAAGGGAATGAATTATTATAGATTGTTTAATTTCTATACTTAATACCTTTTTTGATTTACTCATATCATTTTGATCAGTTTCTTGAACAGGTGCAGTGCAACGGATATCAGATTTATGTAGAAAAGAAATTGATTTTGTGGACCATTTTGTTCACCAAGGCAGGTGTAATTACGGATATAGGAATCGGGGCGCTTGGCATGGGAGGGTGTGCAGGTTATTGGAATAATAAGGAACAGGCTCGACCTTTTCGTGAATCAATTGTAAACCATGGTTCGATTTCCTGATTCATATTCTGACATATTTTTAAAACTGATAGCAGTTGCGGGTCTAATACAAGAGAGAGACACAATGACAAATCAAAACACGACAAAAATGTAACTAACCCCCCTTTTCACAATACCGTAACTTTTTAAAGAAACGGTTTTGAGGACAAAATCAATTTGGCATAGTGTGCTGCACTAATTGACTAAATTTCTAGTGTGAAAATGTGATGAACCCCGCCGTCATGCATGAGTGAACACGTATTAAAGCGAAAATGTCACTTTTCAAAAGTCACGTCAGGGTCATTTTGAGGGAATTTGTGAAAGCAGGATTTCCGACAAATTCTGTTTTCGTTGAATGATTAACGCTATTATGTTAATCATCTATTCGTTTACCCCCTTACCCCTCTTTCGAGCGCTTTTCGCATATTACGATTCAGTGGAGCTCAATCTAAAAATTCGCATCGGCTTTTAGTCCTTGCCCAATTTTGAAATTGTAAAATCCAGTTTACTGAAAACAAATTGAATCCGAATTTTTTTTAGCAAAATATATCTTTACAGAGCATGTTTACGAAGCATAAGAGGGTTGTAACCAATGTCGTAATTCAGTGAGCGCAGCTTTTCATAAATAAAGCAATAAAATATGCATTATTACAATGTTGTCGTAAGAGATGACTCCTTTGTCTTTTAAAAAAAGCGGCATTTTGCACTTAAATGCATGCTGCACTCATGCATGCATGACGAGAATTAATCTTATTTTCGCATCACAGAGGGTAAGTCAATGAATAAAAATGTCTCTGCCAAAATTATTTTGCTAAAACTTAATTTCGTAAAAAATAATTACGGGTAGTTGAAAAAGGGATGTAGTTACTTTTTTTGTTGTGTGTGGCATTTTCACCTCTCTGTAATAATTCCCTTCATTCTCTGAATAATAATAATAAAGTCCAGCCTTGACATTTAACATAGCGCAATGTCATGGATTGTATGCTCTGTATCTGTTCCTTTGTTCATACTAATGTCAATGCGTAACCAAGTGACACCTGGTGGTATTGTCGCATAAGCCACGGAATGGCTGTAGATGGGCAGGTTCGATTCACTGGTTCATTTTTCTGACATGTTGTCAAGAAATTATAGATCAGCGTTGCGATCTTAAAATGATACAGAAAAGAGACAACATGAAAAATCGACGGACATCGCATTTTTACCTCTCTGAATAATCTCTTTCAGTCACGTTAGAAATAATAATAAAACTGTCCGCATGGACTATAATGTCAGAATTGTGAGACTCTGGTATCTTGTTCGTGTTCATGTGTCAATGACGTAAACACAGTGATAAGCCTGGTGGCATTGTCGTAATCCCGGAATAGCTGTAGATGGCGGGTTCGAATTCCCGGTTCAATTTTCTGACATGTTTTTTAAAAATTATAGATAAGCAGTTGCGTTCTAAAAATACAGAGAGAAGACAAATGAAAATCTAATTACATTCGGCTTTTCACTCTCTCTGAATAATTCCATTTTATTCATCATCACTTTAATCAGCATTTTCCATAATCACCCCCCCATCATCATTATCAATCATCATCATTCACATCATCATCAAATCGACGTCAATCATCATCATAGAACATAGCTTTATCATAAAACACACATGTTAGGTTTAGTACGAAATCTAAAACATTATTGCAATTTCGGAGAACTTTATTAACAGATGCAGTAATAAATAGATAATATGTCCTTTACTTCTTATGTACATTTCACCATATATGTATACATTAACACTCGCAAATGTAGTTAACCAGATTTTGTGCCTGAATATGAAATCTTAAAAGGGTTTACCAAGTGAATGAGTTGCGAAATGTAAACTGAATATTACCATCACAAAACCCTTTCAAATATGAAGGCGAAAGTGGAGTTACTCCGTGAGTAACTCCGGTTGAGTTGATGCCGCTTGGTACTGCGACCGACTCTACACCCCTTTCATACTGCAATGCACGCGCAGCGGTGTATCCGCCAAGTCGTTTTCCATGGTTTACATGCGAGTCGGCGCCAATTATGCTTGCCGAATTTCCTCACAAAGCGGTTCGCGCAAAATTTTCACAACATTCGCTTAGGTTACAATTGGTCTGTAGGCCTACATACTTGACTGCTCAATAGTTGAGTTCTCTTGAGCAGACGATTGTGTGATCTGAGTACCAAAAATACGATTTAAAATACGGACTGAACTAAATAGGCCTAACATTCAAGTTCACGAACTTGGTGTGGCAGTTAGATAAGTCTATGGTTGAAGGTATTGATTCAGATACTTCGTGAAAATCAGGAGAACAACATACTAAAAAATCTAGAAGCCAAACGAATTCGAACACCATCGAAACAAAAATCAAATCCCTGGAAGTAACTCCCCACACTAAACTCGCTTGTGACGTTGGAAACAGGAATGTAAACACGCGGCGAGATTATCTGAGTTAAGCCGAGACTGCCACTTCCGGTAGCGGAAATACTCCGCCTGTAACCCTCTTCTCGAAGTGGGTTGAGTCTCCCGTTGAATCCGGATCGAAAAAAATCGCAAGAATTTTCATATGCCCTCCAAAAGTGGAGTAACTCCTTCTGGAACTCCGGAGTAACTCCACTTTCGGCTGTAAATATAAGGGTAAAAAGTGAAAATAGCAATTACAGGTGGAATAAGCCAACGCAATAGTTACGCATTTAGCAATTATCAGTGTCAGAACAACCATGCGCTACAAACGTCTTGACAGACTATACTAAGAATACGTGGTGGGTATGAAATTGAATAACAAGGTCGAATTGAATGTTGGCTATATTACATTGCGAATTTTGTGGCCCATATCCTAATGAGGTTCAGAAAACTGAATTTTTAGTTTAAAAGCGAATACAATTGCAAACTAATAAATTTTAACAGGCGTAAAACATAGTCGTTCTTTTCTGAAGAGAAAAATAATATCCCCGGTGATTAAAGATAAGATTTGAGTTCTTGTAGAATAACAATTTTCGACATCAAGCTGTTTCACACTATCTATGAACAGGATGAAGAGTTTGCATAGCAAAACCCAATTTAAATCCATTTTAGGCAAACCCTGAGATTATAAAGACATGTTTACTGTCAAATATAAACATGGCAAAACCCAACCTAGGTTAAATGCCAATTGCTATGTAATGATACGGCTATTGCAGCGGCAAATTTGCATTAAGTCTACTATAGGAATTTTTTCCAAAATAAATTGCTTAATTGCAGTTATGGCAAAATGCCATATATCCAAGTAATCGTTCTTTTGCAAAATGTCAATATCTATATAATCGTTTCTTTCAAAATCCATAATCGCATAATATCGTTTCTTTGGCAAAATGCATATATCCATACGAATTCCAATCCAAGGAGTGCGAAAAGGGAGGCATCTTATCAATGTTTATTCCGTGAACTGCATGCTACGCCAGCCTGGCCGGCCTGAGGTCACTTTGCAAACTGTAAGAATTCAGGCGGGACCCCATGTTGGTATGAATGCACTCTCTCTGATTGCGCGAATGATAATATGATTGGGTTTGACATGAAAATCAAGTGAGATATATTTGTGGTTTGCTTGAAACCAAATGGTGATAATATTGGGTTGTTGCCATGAAAGCCAGTTTTTTTTTATCACAATTACCAAATCCCAGGGTTATGGTGAATTTTGAGTAAAAAGGTGCTATCATGCACCTGGCCTACCTTGGCAACTCTGCATGCTGTAGCGTTTTAAAGCGCCGCCATCTTGGGAGAATGGCACGTTGTATTGGCTGAGTGGAATATTGGATTTTTGAACATAGGCTAAAAGTCAGGTGGCGTTTAATTGGGTTTTGCCATAAAAAACCGTGTTTTCGAATTAGGAAAATAGACGTTAAGTAATTTGGAAAAAATGAAAATGTCCCCATACCTCCTATAATTCAAAACCAATTATTGAGCTATAACCATTTTGAAGAAAAAAAAAGAAAAAAATGGCGTGTATTGGCTTTGCTTGAAACTTCTCTAGATGGTAATCCGAAAATGTCACTCCAGTATAGGAAGGATTAGTAGAAAACAACAAAATACTCGTTTTAACAAAATTTCTACACAATCATCACAAACGCAAAAAGTAGCTTATTACATAGAAATATATATGTGGGAGCAATATATAATTTGAATATTTCAACGCTAGCTCAGGACCAAAATTCACAACCTGTTTTAAACTGCCAACCACAACCTACACCATTGAAGTGAACTGTAATAATACAATTAATTCTTAGTACCAGTCTACCAAAAGCTTCATCAGCCGTCAATCATCATTAATCGTTCAATTATTATACCGATCAATTATCATCATCAAATCCTATCATCCATCCATCATCATTACCATTCTCATCATCATAGTTGCTCTTTTCTTCTTCATCACATTATCTCTTTTGTCTTTTTCTTCACATCATCATCGTCACTCACCTCGCATTGTTTATCATCAGAAGCAAAAGACAAAATATTTATAAAATAAAACCAAATACCTATGGGGTATTGGTTTATTTTATAATGATTTTGTTCTTTTGCTTCATGATGGTAAACAATGACGAGGTGGTGACGATGATGATGTTGAAGAAAAAGAAAAAGAAGATAATGTTGATGAAGAAGAAAAGAAGATCATGATGATGAGAATGGTAATATGATGATGATGATGATGATGATGATGATGATGATGATGATGATGATGGTAATAATAATGACGATAATGATGATGACGGTGATGAAGCTTGTGGTGATGGTACTAAGAAATTAATTGTATATTACAGTTCACTTCAAATGTGTAGTTGTAGGCTTGGCAGTTTAAACAGGTGAATTTTCGGTCACTAACCC
>JZLH01S0009091.1:37562-55176 GCA_001188425.1 Eucidaris tribuloides
TAGCGTTGAAATATTCAAAATTAATATTGTCCCACATATATATTTCTATGTAATAAGTACTTTTTAGCGTTGTGATTTGTGTAGAAGTTTTGTTAAAAACGAAGTATTTTGTTGTTTTCTACTAATCCTTCCTATACTGGAGTGACATTTTCGGATTACCATCTAGAGAGTTTCAAAGCAAAAGCCAATAAACGCCATTTTTTCTTTTTTTTTCTTCAAAAATGGTAAGCAAAATGTTGAATAGCGAGAGGGCTACCTGGGGTACATTTTCATTTTTTCCAAAATTCACTTTAACGTCTATTTTCCTAATTTCGAAAACACGGTTTTATGGCAAAACCCAATAAACGCCACCTGACTTTTAGCCTATGTCAAAATCCAATATATCCACTCAGCCAATAAACGTGCATATCATCCCCAAGATGGCGGCGCCTTTAAAACGCTACAGATGCAGAGTGGCCCAAGGTAGGCCAGGTGCATGATAGCACCTTTTTACTCAAAAATTCACCATAACCTGGGATTTGGTAATTTTGAAAAAAAAATGGTTTCATGGCAAAACCCAATATATCCACATGGTTTCATAGCAAAACCCAATATATCCACATGATTTTCATGTCAAAACCCAATAATATATCCATTCGGCCAATCAGAGTGCATATCATACCCAACATGGCGGCGCCCTGAAATTCTACAGTTGCAAAGTGACCTCAGGCAGGCCAGGCGCGCGCTAGCATGCAGTTCACGGAAAAACATTGATTAGATGCTCCCTTTCGCCTCCTTGATTGGAATTCAGTATGGATATATGGCATTTTGCAAAGAAACGATATATGGATATATGGCATTTTGCAAAGAAACGATATATAGATATATGACATTTTGCAAAGAAACGATATATGGATATATGGCATTTTGCCATAAAACTGCAATTAAAGCAATTAATTTTGGAAAAATTCCATATATGTAGACTTATGCAAATTTGCCGCTGCAATGGTATCATTACATATGGCATTTAACCTAGGTTGGGTTTTCTGCCATGTTCTATATTTGCACAGTAAAACATGTCTTTTATCTCAGTTTGCCTAAAATGGATATAAATTGGGTTTTGCTATGAAACTCTTCATCTGTTCATAGATAGTGTGAAACAGTTGATGTCGAAAATTGTTATTCTACAAGAACTCAATCTTATCTTTAATCACCGGGGATATTATTTTTTCTCTTCAGAAAAAGAACGAAACTATGTTTGTATGTTAAAATTTCATTAGTTGCAATTGTAATTCGCTTTAAACTAAAAATTCAGTCTTTTCTGAACCTCATAGGAATGGGCCACAAAATTCGCAATGTAATATAGCAACATTCAATTCGACCCTTGTTATTCAATTTCATACCCACCACAGTATTCTTAGTAATAGTCTTGTCAAGACGTTTGTAGCGCATGTTGTTCTGACCACTGATAATTGTAAAATGCAGTAACTATGCGTTGGCTCATATTCCACTGTAAATTTGTCTATTCACTTTTACCCCTTTCATATTTACAGCCGAAGTGGAGTTACTCCGGAGTCCAGAAGGAGTTACTCCACTTTGGAGGGCAATATGAAAATTCTGAGATTTTTTCGATCCGGATTCAACGCGGAGTACTCAACCCACTTCGAGAAGAGGGTTACAGGCGGAGTAATTCCGCACCGGAAGTGCAGTTCGGCTTAACTCAGTAATCTCGCGCGTGTTTACATTTCCTGTCCCAACGTCACAAGCGAGTTTAGTCGTGGGGAGTTAAATTCCAGGGTTTGATTTTGTTTCAGTAGCGTGTTCGAATCGTTTGGTTCTAGATTTTTTGACGTATGTTGTTCTCCTGATTTTCAACGAAAGTATCTGAAATCAATACCTTAACCATAGAACTTATCTAACTCCCACACCAAGTTCGTGAACTGATGGTAGGCCTATTTAAGTCAGTCCCCGTATTTTAAATCGTATTTTTGTACTCAGATCACACAATCGTCTGTCAAGAGATCAACTATTGAGCAGTCAAGTATGTAGGCCTACAGACCAATGTAATAAGCGATTGATTGTGAAATTTGCGCGAACCGCTTGTTGAGGAAATTCGGCCACACATAATGGCGCGAACTCGCATGTAAACCATGGAAACGACTGCGGATACACCGCTGCGGTGCTTGCCAGTATGAAAGGGGGTGTAGAGTCGGTCCGCAGTACAAGCGGATCAACTCAACCCGGAGTTACTCCGGAGTAACTCCACTTCGCCTTCACTATGAAAGGGGTTTGTGAGTGGTAATATTCAGTTTACATTTTCGCAACTCATTCACTTGGTAAACCCTTTTAAGATTTCATATCAGGCACAAAATCTGTAAACTACCATTTGCGAAGTGTAAATGTATACATATATGGTGAAATGTACATAAGAAGTACAAGACTATTTCTATTTTTACATGCATCTGTTAATAAAGTTCTCCGAAATGCAATAATGTTTTAGTTGCGTACTAAACCTAACATGTGTTTGTTTTATGATAAAACTATGTTCTATGATGATGATGACGTCGATGATGATGATGATGATGATGATGATGATAATGATGATGGTGGTGGTGATTATGAAAATGCTGATTAAAGTGATGATGAATAAAAGGGATTATTCAGAGAGGTGAAAATGCGATGTAATAGATTTTTCATTTGTCTCTCTCTGTATTTTAGATCGCAACTGCTTATCTATAATTTTTTAACAAACATGTCAGAAAATGAACCAGGAATCGAACCCGCCATCTACAGCTATCCGGGATACGACAATGCCACCAGGCTATCACTGGTTACCGTCATTGACACGATGAACACAGGAACAAGTACCAGAGCTCACAATTCTGACATATAGTCCATGGCGGACAGTTTTTATTATTATTTCTAAGTGAATGAAAGAGATTATTCAGAGAGGTAAAAATGCGATGTCGTCGATTTTTCATTTGTCTCTTTCTGTATTTTAGATCGCAACCGCTGATCTATAATTTCTTGACAAACATGTCAGAAAAAAATGAACCAGGAATCGAACCTGCCATCTACAGCCATCCGGGATGCGACAATACCACCAGGCTGTCACTGGTTACCGGCATTGACAAGATGAACAAAGGAACAGATACCAGAGCATACAATCCTGACATTGCTATGTTAAATAGTCCAAGGCGGACATTTTTATTATTATTATTAAGAGAATGAAAGGAATTATTCAGAGAGGTGAAAATGCACACACAACAAAAAAAGTAACTACTCCCTTTTTCAAACTACCGTAATATTTTTACGAAATAAGTTTTAGCAAAATAATTTGGCAGAGACATTTTTACATTCATTGACTACCCTCTGTGTGAAAATAAGATTAATCCGTCATGCCATGCATGAGTGAGCATGCATTTAAGGCAAAAATGCCGCTTTTTTAAAAGACAAAGGAGTCATCTCTTACGACAAAATATGATAAATAATGATATTTTTTGCTTTATTTATGAAAAGTGCTCACTGAATTACGACATGGTTACAACCTCTTATGTTCGTAAAACATGTAAAGATATATTTTGCTAAAAAAAAATCGGATTTCAATTTGTTTTCAGTAAACTGGATTTTACAATTTCAAAATTGAGGAA
This sequence comes from Eucidaris tribuloides, assembly GCA_001188425.1. Taxonomy (NCBI): domain Eukaryota; kingdom Metazoa; phylum Echinodermata; class Echinoidea; order Cidaroida; family Cidaridae; genus Eucidaris; species Eucidaris tribuloides. The sequence continues at coordinate 41,192 of JZLH01S0009091.1, forward strand.
GGATGGAAATTTTTAGATTGAGCTCACTGAATCGTAATATGCGAAAAGCGCCGAAAGAGGTGTAAGGGGGTCAAACGATAGATGATTAACATAAATAGCGCTTAATCATTCAACAGAAACAGAATTTGTCGAAATCCTGCTCACAAATCCCTCAAAATGACCCTCGTGACTTTTGAAAAGTGACATTTTCGCCTTTAATACGTGTTCACTCATGCATGACTGGCGGGTCAATCACATTTTCACATAGAAATTAGTCAATTAGTGCAGACACACTCTTGCCAAATTATTTTGCTCAAAACCGTTTCTTTAAAAAGTTACGGTATTGTGAAAAAGGGGGTAGTTACATTTTTTGTCGTGTTTTGATTTGTCATTTGTCTCTCTCTGTATTTTAGACCGCAACTGTATAAAGTTTTAAAAAATATGTCAGAAATATGAATCAGGAATCGAACCATGTTTTAAATGTTGCACGAAAAGGGCGAGCCTGTTCCTATTATTCCAATAACCTGCCACACCCTCCCCATGCAAGCGCCCCCGATCCGAATCCGTAATTACACCTGCCCTTGGTGAACAAAATGGTCCACAAAATCAATTTCTTTTCTACAATAAATCTGTATCGTGCACTGCACCTGTTCAAAGAAACTGATCAAAATGATATTGAGTAAATCAAAAAGGTATTAAGTCATAGATTAAACAATATAATAATCATTTGCCCCTTGAATTAACGTCACCTAAACATCGAAGAAGTTATAATGTAGTGTGAAGTGAATATGCGATATTATTTGCACAGACTTGTGTAATATGACATTGGGCGTATACATATGGGAGTCACAGATTAGACACCGCTCTTTGGACAGAAGTACACGAATAGGATAATTTATATATCTATAATCAGTCAACCGTATTCAGTCATTCTCGTTGGATATTGTTAAACTGTGACTTTCCTCAACAATTTAATAAACACCGGAGAGATTTTTCGTCGGGTTGTCTGCGCGTTTGATAATTAGTAGGTATGTAAACTTTTGTTTCCTACAATTACTATGCTGATTGTTGTTTTGGTATATTATTTTTAGCGAACATTTAACATAATCACAATACATTTGTTTATTTGATTAAGAAGGTTCAATTTTTTGCATATATTTCTTTTGTCACAATAACAAAAAAAAAATCAAGTATAAGTTCAATTTATACATGTATGATTCATTTTACGCTCACAAATAAAAAAAAATGGCCTGCGCGGCGGCCGGGCGGCGAGTTTTTAGCCAATTTCGCCCGGTCACCGATCGGCAGCAGCCCAGGCATCGGTGGTGTTTAGGGTATCGGTCGGTCGCCGCTGAAGTTTTACCGCTTACTTTAAATTCTGGCAGCGCCTGCCGGCGCCGAGCAGACTATAAATCGGACAGTCGACGCTTTATTTGTGACCGTAGCCTTAGAACCATTTAATACAACAAACTGACGTTCTGAGCTTAATAGCTTTTGAACCAATTGATAACATTTGCAGACATGCCAAAGTAACCCAATTTTGTAAGGTGAATTTCGTGGTCAATTGAATCAAAAGCTTTCTGCAGATCTAGTAAAACGAGTCATGTAATGAGTCCATTACTCATATTCTCAAATATATCCTCAGTTAAATTCAGGAGGGCCGTATTTGTTGAAAAAAAGAGGACGGAACCCTGACTGATTATTACACAGTTAATCATTATCTTTCAAAAATCTATAAATCCGTTTGAAAACTAACTCAACGATTTTGGCAATTACTGGGATCACATAAATTGGCCTGTAGTTGCCTACCGAGTCTTTATCACCTTTTGTGAATGGGGACTACACGTGACATTTTCCACTGCAAAGGAACAAAGCCCTTTTGGAGGACAGATTGACAATGTGACTTACAAATTTAGATATGTAGGGTGCTGCTTTCCGTATGCCCGGGGGGGGGGGGTCGCTCTCCACACGGCCTGTCTCCCACCCATGTCCAACAACCTCAGAAATGCACCCTAAACGGTGTAACCTACATAACCAAATTTGCAACCCTAAATGGCGTCACACATCAGAACAGCTACCCTAAGTGGCGTGACTACCAGGAAATCCACGTATCCTGATACCATAAGTGGCGTAAACAGGGAATCCACTAATTTGATACCCCACCCATGTGTCCTTCTCATCTAAAACATTATTATACATTGCGCAACCTGAAGAGGTTCACTTAACAATTCATAAATAATTCTCCTAATTATCAAACATTCATTTTGGAGATGTTATTAGATCCACACAAAAATTTGCACCCCTTAATGGGTAAGTCTACATACCAAATTAGTAACCCTAAAGGGCGTGACATGTGAAAAAAGGCTACCCTAAGTGGCGATTGCCAGCGAACAGTGCTGAAAAAGCTACCCTTTTTCCAAAAGACTTCGACGACGCCCGAGGGCTGGAAAAGGGACCCTTTACGACGCTTTTTCTGGACGCGGGTGCGTAGCAGGCCTTGTTGAGAGCGACCCCCCCCCCCCCGGGTCCGTATGAAGGCAGTCGGTATTTCGTGAGGTCCAGTGGCTTTGTTTTCTGACAGAGACTGTAATTCAGATAACACTTCCGATTCACAAACAGGTAAAAATTCAAAATTGGAAGCAGTCAATTGCTTTAATTAGTCTTCCAAACAATTATCATTTAACCGTTCTATTTTGTTGTTGAACTTTTATACCCACATTTCCAAAATAACGATTTAATTCATTGACAATTTGTTTTCTGTCTTTCACGTTGAAGATATTCGTAAGATGTGGTATATCGCATTGCATCGTGCGAGTTGTGTGCGTTGTGTTCATGTATATATTACATTTTAAACGAATGTGAGCTCAATCGGGTGCTTTAAAGTGATAGGCTAACATTGTGGAGCTTCAATTTAAAAAAAAAATTGTCAAATTTTGATAATTGAACTACGTAGTAGTGTTCATATGGACAAATAAACACCCTAGAATAAAAAAAAAAATTGGAAAGTTACACTGCCAATGGCAAGTTATGCATGAATAAAGAAAACTCAGGGCGAGTTTTAATAGGTGTACACACAGTAAGTCTATGGGAGAAAATGGGCAGGTGAATCCGATCAACTTACGATTTTCACTTTTTTAAAGCACTTAATAATCATTTTGAAATATCAGAATGAAGATTCATACGTGCTGGTGATACTATAACTCAATTCGGTGTCTATAACTAATATGCTAAAACATGCTTACAGCACAACATTTATGACGTACCTAAATTTCGGTCCGCTACCACAGACCTTCTTTCAGAGATTATGATCAATTTTTTGATGGATGCGCTGGATGTTGTTTGTCGCGTCTTGTTGCGCGTCGTGCGTCCTGTTCTCCCTGGCCAACCCATCTCGGTGAGGCTGGATAAGCGCATATTGTAAAAATGGCCGGGAAGATCCAGTCCGACATCCGATTCATCGTTTGCATCATTTTCCGTATCTGTATTTGCTTCCTTTACCAACGCGGAAAATCCCTGTTATCTTTTGTCAAGATTATGCCTTCCCAGTCGATCTTTGTGATTGTAAATTATACTATGTTCTGTACCGCTGATGAATTTCTTTTTTTAGGGCTCGGCTGCAGTTGATCGATGTTCTTCATCCTCATCACCTAGCTGTCTACCAGTCTGTCTGATGTAAGATTTAGGACATTGTTTGCACGGTATTTGATACACAACCCCAGATTGTTTGGTGGTAGGAGTTCGATCCTTCGGAGACCCAGCATTCTCCGTAGCGTTCTTAGTGCTTATGTGTGGTGAAGACGTTGTAAATTGGCAAAAAAATCCGTTGCAGTTTTTGAGATAATCCACTCCACATATGGTAAGGTGACATATGTTTTCGCTCCGGTCACCATCTACAGTCTTATCTTTCGGATTTCGTGTGTACTCTTGCGGCTTTTTTGAAGGCCACGTCGCGATAACCACACCGTCGAAGCGAACTACGAATATTGTTGTTCCTCCTCTGCCTTACGTTTGGGTGAGATACAGCAAAGTCCGCCTGTGAAGTAAGAGTTGCGAACGACGCTGAGTTTGTGAGAGATAGGATGGTGGGAATCGAAGTGCAGGTATTGGTCAGTGTGAGTAGGCTTTCTGTAGATGTCGCTGGAGAGATCCCCGTTTGCGTTTCTGCTGACCAGTATGTCCAAAACGGAAGTTGCCCGTTCTGCTCCTCCTATGTGTGAATTGAATGTATTGGTTTTGTGCGTTTTGATGTTGCCGTTAAACTTACTTACATCCATCCTTGGGAGGGTGACGAACGTATCGTCAACATTCGGTTAGCACGTGACAGATTTGATGCGTGAAGTCAGTAATAGCACGATTCTCGAAGTCCTCCATGTAAAGGTTAGCAATAACAAGACTAACGGGCTCCCATAGCACAACCATGACATTCTTGTAGAACTGATTCTCTAAACACGAAGTATGTTGTGCTCAAACGAATTCTAAGAGCTGTAGCACTTGATCTGGAGTCAAGGAAGTTTTATCTCGCAGCCAAAATCATTTTGTTGTAGCCAAGTTCCGCAACTACTTTGAAGAGCCACGTGTCCAATTGAATGCTTTGCTTATAACAATGACTTAACAATCGTACGAAACCATCACTATCATCCGCCCTGCTACTGTGAAGATTTTCTTTACCCTAATTGACAAACTTTCCGTGTTCTTATGTAGATGGCATGATTGCCGACCAAGGTGACGACAAAAATTTCCGCCTACATATTTGGCCGTACTGCGTAGGGAAAACTGATGTCAATACTTCAAACAATGTTCGTAGTGGATTATCCGGGCCTTGTGGATCTTAGGAATGGCCGCTTAGAATTTCGGTACATGATGTGGTATGTTGGGTACAGTTTTTTTGTCACATAATCGATAATTTCCTTCTTTTTTGAACTTTTTCAGTAGACTTTACCAGCTTGGTTTGGATACGACTTCGTGGTTGATCCGTTTTCAGCTTTACTATAAGTTGAGAGTCATTCAAGAACTGCACTAACCTTTTTCCTCGCTAGTCTTCAAATTGAGCAATAACAGCTCGCCTACCTTTATACTGCTGAAGAATTTCGATGCTCCCATCTCGTTTTAAGTCAGATAAGGCGGCTCGTTCCTCGGCGTGACAATGCTTTATCGGCAGGAAGTTTGGCGGATTTTAAGCGCACCTGTGACCTCTTTGCCCGTAATTCGCCAGCAGAATCAGCACATCGATGTATCTTCTGTATTTGCAGCTGTTTGATCGCCAACTCGGCTTTCTGTGATGACTTTCGTGAACCGGTATCGACTTTTGGGGTGGGAGCGAAGTTCTAATCCTCTCTGTATGACAGCATTTTCTGCCATTTGACAATTTCCGTGATGGAAATGTTTACTACCCCACTTGTGTCTGTTGAAAGTTCGGTATCCTATAGTTAGAATTACGCATCCATTCGGTGGATATTGATTTCACTAGCAGCCTCCTTCAGGTTGTTGAACTTTCGAATTGTCGCTGTTTACGCACTTGGCTGTTAATTTATCTGCGACGCTTCAGTACTTCGCGACGCGTGTTTGAAATCAGCTTCGATAATTGCTTCTGTATTCTAATCTAATGCGATCCTGTTTCTCTAACAGTGATGAAATATTCTTGTTATTCTTGTCGAATCCGCTTCGCTTCAAAGTGTCCCTCTCAGATGTTTGATGGTTTATCAGCTCTATGTCCCTGATGCAAGATGACAGGCGAAGACTTTTCGGAAGTAGTAATGCGCGAATTGAAGCAACATAAATTGAATCGAAGATGATTCTTTGAATCTCGCGATTTTCTGACGTCGTCAAATTTCTCATCATAAGTGAGGGCAATCCTTGCCATTAATTTACGTCTAATATCAGATGAAGATTCAAGTGGTATACTATACTTCCATATGTAAAACATGCTTACAGGACAACATTTATTGACGTACCTAAATTTTCGGTCCGTACCACAGACATTCTTAGAGTTATGATCATTTTGTGGCATGCGCTGTATGTGGTATTGTGGTCTTGTTGCGCGTGGTGGTCCTGTCTCCCTTGGGCACCCATCTCGGTGAGGCTGATAAGCGACGATATTATTCGCTAGTTGGCTGGGAAGATCCAGTCCACATCCCGCATTCATGCGTTGCATCACTTTTCCTGTATCTGTATTGCTTCTTACAAACGCGCGAATCCCTGTTATCTTTGTGTCCAAGACTTTTATGCCTTCCCAGTCTTATCTTTGTGATTGTAATTTGATACTATGTCTGCTACCGTGCTGATGATTCGGCTCGGTGCAGTTCGATCGATGTTCCTTCACCTCTCACCTAGCTGTCTACCAGTCTGTCTGATGTAAGATTTAGACATTTGCTTGCACGGTATATTGATACACAACCCCAGATTGTTGGTGGTTAGGAGTTCGATCTTGCAGAACCAGCATTCTCCGTAGCGTTCTAGTGGCTTATGTTGGTGAAGACGTTGTAATTGGCAAAAAATCCGTTGCAGTTTTGAGATAATCCTCCACATATGGTAATGGTGATCATATGTTTTCGCTCCGTCACCGATCTACAGTCTTATCTTTTCGATGTTCGTGTCGTACTCTTGCTGGCTTTTGAAGCCATTCGCGATAACATACACGTTCGAATCGAACTACGAATGATGTGTTCCTCCTCTGCCTTAAGTGTTGGGGTGAGATACAGCAAAGTCCGCCCTGTGAGTAAGAGTGGCGAACGACGCTGAGTTTGTGAAGAGTAGGATGGTGGGAATCGAAGTGCAGGTATTTGGTCAGTGGTGAGAGGCCTTTTCTGTTAGGATGCTCGTGAGAGATCCGTTTGCGTGTTCTGCTGACCCAAGTATGTCCAAAAACGAATTTGCCCGTCTGCTCCTCCTCATGTGTGCATTGAATGTATTTGGTTATTGTGCGCGTTGATGTGTTCCGTAAACTTACTTACTCCATCCTTGAGGACGGTGTGACGAACGTATGCGTCAACTTATCGTAGTCACGTGACAGATTTGATGGTTGAAGTCTAGTAAAGCCACGATTTCTCGAAGTCTCCATTGCTAAAGGTTAGCAATAAACAGGATAAACCGGGCTCCCCATAGCACAACCATGATCATGTGCTTGTAGAAGCTATTCTCTAACACAGTATTTTGTGCTAAACAGAAGTTCTAAAGAGCGTACACTTGATCTGCGAGCTCAAGGGGTGTCATTTTAGACTTTATCAAAGACAATGGTAGCATGGGGAATCATGTAGCTCAGATTTTTTTTAACTGTAGTAAATGTTAGCCAATACCTGTAAGTATATTCAGCTGAATAGTGCATAAATCTAAGATCAGTGTTGGAGGTCTCGAGACCAGTCTCGAGACCAGTTTGCTTGGTCTTGGTCTCGGTCTCGGTCTCGAACCCTCCGATCTTGGTCTTGGTCTTGGTCTCGAACCTTCTGGTCTCGGATTTTTTGGCCGAGACCAGCAACTAAAATTATGATTCTGCATAAAATTGTTATAAACACTACACAAAATGTAAGTTACCCCATTTTCAAAATACTATAACTTTTTAACGAAACAAATTTTAGCAGAGAAATTTTGCAGGGTTTTTTTTTTTACTACACATTGCATATATATATATATATATTTTAATGGGATTGATCTGTTTGGTCATGCATGAGTAAGCATGCATCAAAGGCAAAATTGTTACTTTTCAAAAGTCACATGAGTCATTTATTATGCTAAAATAATGATAAAAATGGTATGTTTGCTTTATTGATAAAGTGTGCTTATTCAACCATGACATGGTTACAACCTCTTACGTTTGTACAACATATGCTAATACCCTTTTCGGAAAGATATCCGATTTCAATTTTTTTCAATAAACTTCATGGATTTTACAATTTTAAAATATAGAAAGGATGAGAATTTTCAAATTGAGCACACTGAACCGAAAATATGTGGAAAGTGTCTGGGAAGTTGCAAGGGGGTCAAACGATAGATGATAAACAGAAGTAGCTCTAAATCGTTCATCAGAATCAGAATTTGACAAAAATCCTGTATCAAAAATCCCTCAAAATGACCCCTGTGAATTTTGAAAAGTTACATTTATACCTTCAATATGTGCTCACTTATGTATGACTTGACAGATCAATCACATTTTCACACAGACGTTTGCCAATGAATGCAAAGATACACCTGCCAAATTATTTTTCTCAAAATCATTTCGTTCAAAAGTTATGGTATTTTGAAAAAAAGGGGAACTTATTTTTAGTGTAGTGTCTAGTTGTACATGTACAAAACTGCAATTTTGCGGCATGTAGGGCGTTTAGGGAGTGTTCACACATAGTTTCAGTACAGATCCGCATATCTTAGGACTAACAACGGTGGGTTGTTAAACCAATATATTCTGGTTGTTCCTCTAAAAATTGTACATGAAGGTAGAGAACAAAAGAAAAAAAGGAATCAGGGAATAAGGATGCAAAGAGGGAAGGAAAGGGAAAGGGAAAAATTAAAAAAAGACAGAGAAAGAAAAAATTGAGAGATTTGAAGAATGGAAAGTCAAAAGAAAGAAAGAAACAGAATAAGAGAAAAAATAAAACAAAAAAGACTGAACAATAAAGAAAAAAAATAGAAAAAGAAGATAGAAAAAGAAAGAAATCAAGCTACTTAAAAGGAAGAAAAACAAAAGGGATAGAAGGAATGAAAAAAAAGACATCAAGAATGAATGAAGGGATTTAAAAAGATAGAAAGGAAGAAGAAAGCAAAAGAAAGAATACAGTAAAGACAGACGAAAGAGAAGAAAGACATGGAAAAGAGACAGAAAGAAAAAAAGAATAAAGAATAAAGAATTGACAAAAGATAGAACAATACAAGTAAAAAAGGGAAGATGGTAGAATGAAATGAAGGATTAGTAATAAAAAGGAAAAAGACAGAAAGAGAAGGAAAAATTAATTAAAGGTAGACAAAACAAGAAAAAGCGAGAAAGGCAGACAAAAGAAGAAAAAAAGGAGAAAGATAGAATGCAAAAAAATAAAAACAAATCAAGAATAAATAAAGAGAAACCAATGGGACCCATATGGGATTTGAACCGTCCATACCGTCTGGGGCCCATATGGACCATGTGGGTTTTATGTGGGCTCAACATGGGCTGCCCATATGGACCACATATATGCAGCCGATATGGGACCCATATGGGTAGCCTTTATAAGGCCTATATGGGAAGCCCATGTTAAGCCCACATAAATCCCACATTGCCCATATGAGCCCCAGACGGTCTGTACGGTGCAAAACCCATAAGGGTCCCGTATGGGATATATGGGGCCCATATGGACCGTTATGGCCAAATATGGGCAGCCCACCTAGGGCCCATATTTATGCCCAGATGAGACCACATGTAGCCCACATGGGCCCCATGTAGTTTGCTGATTGGGTTCAGACAATTTCTTAAATACTCTGGAGCCTGGTTATTGAGTGTTCTGTAGACAAACAAGAGTAATTTGAAAATTATTCTGTGCTTCAAAGGAAACCAGTATGCTGAGTTCAAAAGTGGTTGAAAACATGATAACGAGAAACTTGTAGAATTAATCATGCTGCCCAATTTTGTAATCGTTGAACACGAATCAACTGATTGGATGGAATTGAAGAAAGAAGCCCATTGCAATAATCAATACGAAACAGAACTAAAGAACGAACAGCTTGTTCCTAGAAATATTCCTTAAATAACAGTAAATATTCACTGTATGTTCAATCAAAGGGCTTTCCATTGGCCATGCTTATTCCTGCGTATGATACCATGGTACCGTAGTACCTCTTATTTTGCTTTCTTTTTCACGGTCAGCATTAGAACAAAATGGAAAATAGGATTTGTAGGGTTGTCCCCAATGAATACTTACTACTAGTAGTTACTTTTACCCCTTTGCCTTCAGGTTTCCACGTTGAGCTTATCAGAAACGATGCATTACATACGTAGCCTATGTCATATTTATGTTATGGAGTAGGAATAGTACCGGAGGAAGCTAATCTTGGAAGACCAAAAAATGTCCTACTTTTATACAAGATTATAGTGACTAGTTTCGAATGAGACAATTTGAAATCCTGTACGTATATTGATCAGATGACCAAGATGTTATCATTTCATCAATTTTAGCAGTAACCATCAACATGGATGAATGTGGATCACGGTGTCCCGAACATGATGACAACGATCACCGGTCCGAAGTGGATATCGGTAAAACTGATGAAGTGGTCGACGATGATGAAGTGGCCGCACATGATGAGAACGACCACTGGTCCGAAGTGGATATCGGTAGAGCTGATGAAGCGGTCGACGACGTTGAAGCGAACATTTCTTCAAAAGATTTGAAGAGGTCGGAAGAGGAAGACGAAGTAGACAACGATGACGATAATCCACAGTGTGGCTGGTTCTCGATCAGACCCCAATTTATACAGGTGAGTACTTGAACGAGGAAAAATCCTTCTCCTTCTTCTTTATGCATTCCGGAAAACTTCTGCCGGAAGTATGACGTGTAAGGTGAAAACAAACGAAATTAAAAATCACATGTAAATCAAAAATATTCATAAAAGGATTAACAAACATAATTATATGTATCGCTCCGAAATGAAAAGGAAAAAAGTACAAGACTATTTTACGATTTTGTTGCAATATTGCATATGGGGTCCTTAAGCTTTACGATGTATGTTATGTATCTTAACAAATACCATTTTTTTCAGAATTTCTGCCATACTACAAGCTGTATCATGATTTGTCTAATATCCTTGAAGACTTAAGTTTAATTGTTCTCTTCCTTCTCAACAGGTTTTGAACAATCCAAAAGGCTACCTATTCTTCCTCTGTATATTTGCTGTTGCACAAGGCATGACGGTTAATGGCATCGTGTACGTCATCACAACGACCCTAGAGCGACGGTTCAATTTACCCAGCACACGAAGCGGCTTCATTTCCAGTTCCTACGACTTCTCAACGATGATAGTTGTAATTTTTGTGACGTATTTAGGAGAAAAAAGTAACAAACCCCGATGGATAGGAGCAGGGGCTTTCACCTTCGCCATGGGGTCATTTTTGTTCACCTTGCCTCACTTTGCAACACCGTATTATGATCCTCAGGTATGGTTGGTACAGGTCAATTTGCTTTTAATACTTTCATTTCACGAGTAATATGCTAGTGATTTGCACCTTAGAAGCAATTGAATATATGAATATAAGAACGACCAAAGTCCATGGGAGGTCATTTTGAGTAAATCAAGAAAAACAAAATATTTTTTAACCTATGTTCCAAAATTACTTTAAGCTAAATAGTCATTTCCATTCATATCAAACTAGAAATTCTCAAAATTATCATTTACCCCTAAATCGGACCTTACATAGTCAGCGCACAGTTTTTTATTATGGTCCTGTTCATTGGAATAATTGCGCAGAGTCTTTATATGTAGTATCTTATAATTATTTGAAACGAAATTACAAAACTATTACTAACGTCTATGTAAAAATCACTTTGTACCAGTACATATTACCATTATTGTTGCAAGTTGTTGTACCTCCCTACTCCTCCTCCTCCTCCTCCTCCTCCTCCTCCTCCTCCTCCTCTTCCTCTGTAACCTCTATTTTATTTAATCTGTCATATCCGTAGTATTTGTAACTAGCTTATTTACTTTGTAGTATATGATATGTATAATTCTGTTCTGCTTTAAATCATTTTTGTTTATGTAACATTGCATCAATATTTGAAAGGGGCCAAATCGTACAAGCCTCTGTGTTTTAAGTTGGCTCCCCCACAGAGTTTGATTTATAATGTGAATGTTACTTTATATTCAAATGTATTACTTGATTTGTGTTTTTTAATGTGGAAATAAATGAATTTTGAATTTGAATTTGAATTTCCAATAAAATCATATTTGACTATGATATATAAAACAACATCGTAAATGCAAGTTTAATTGTATATTTTTTTTTAATCATAATTCACCTTCACGTGATTTGTGGTGGTACCTTTATTTGATGGACTTGGGTCTTTTTTTTAATTATGTGGACTTGGGTCAGTCTTTGTATCGTATACATGGTAAGTTACTATAGTGAATGTCTTCTAAAAGGAGAGAGGGCGCTATAATATGAATATAAGAATAACCCAAGTACCGGATTTGGGTCATTCTTATATGCATACTAGATTTCACTCCTTTATTTTGGGTACTTTCGGGGTGAATTAAAATTTATCATTCATACACAAGATGAGCCCATGTATAAGCAACAATTTCGCATGTGTAACTCAATTTGGCCAAAAATTGGACTTGGGTCGTTTTTATATTTAGATATGCAATTTCTTTTAACGGCCTTCTGCTTGGAGCACTATGCTTACGCCATTTTGCAAGCTGCGCAATGTAGTTTTGAGGCGGGTTGAGATGTATCCGAAAAAAATTCATGTGAGAGTGATGGTACCCGATGAGATTCTTGTTTGGATGATCAAATTTAGACAGCACAGGTGACAGGTTGTATAAATGCCATTAAAAATTAATATTCAATAAATGTGACCCGCCACCATGATACCCTGATAAGGTCGCACGACCCAAAGGTAGAGAAAGTGCCAATATCATAATTATGATATAAAGTATAAGAGTGAAGTGTCTTAAAACAATCATATGGTTAATGACCTTCACATGTTGCAAAACGTTGAATATTTATATTTTCACCCAAAGTATTTTACCTTCTTTGTTAATGTTTCATAAGATGTGCGACTTTATCTTAGTGACAGGTGACAAATATTACTATCCTGCTGTGTAACCGTGTACCCATAACTTTAGCAAACCTACATTTTGCAAACATTGTTAATGTATTACAATAGTGGTGGGCTATAAAATGGCAATGTTTCAGATCACAGAGAGGAGTAGCTCATTAGATGCAGCTTGTGCTCCTGAGCATTTTGAAACCTTTTTTGAAAAAATCGGTGAAAAATTGAGATGGTGCCGGCCAAAAAACGATTTTTGGCAAAAAGGTCGTTGACCCCATCCATTTTTGTCAAAATCGTATATCTCAGCTTCTACTTAAGCTATTTCAAGGATTTGGGTGTCAATTTTGATGTTTTTTAATACGAGGAATTCAATTTTACTACTTAAAACTGCATTACATTCTCTCTTAGTGTCTAAAAATCATTTTGACCATTTGTATTGACATTTTTGGGTACAGATGAGAAAAGGAAAAAAATACCAGTTAAATTTTTGCCGTAGTTTAACTTGATAATAGTAAAAAAAAATGAAAATATAAATGCTCCAAAAATAACCTACAACAAACATCTCTCACCCATCCTAACCCCCCCCTCAACCCCATCCCCATCCTCAATAAGGAAGATCTGTACATGTATATTGCCCACCCATATATGTACAATACATCCCCTGTACTTTGGGGCCTATACATGTTGATCGGATAGTTATACTTCCTATGCTAATTGTTAATCTATGCCATTCCATCCGATATCTCACTCATATTCCCAATTACCAATGTGTGTATCATTTCAAATCATGCAGTATGTGCGTGTCAGTGTCCATATAAATACAGATGCATACATTATTTGTACTATTACGAAATGTTTATCTATTACAATTTACAACAATGTACTTGTACAATGAATCAATCAATTATTATTTTGTAAACATAGTAATTTGATATTGGGCATCTCCCTTTTTTCTACCTCATAATCATAATAATACACAAACGAATTCAGTTAATTTAATGATTGTAATGTGTTTTGTAATACACTTCACTAGTTTCTATTTTCCACAATTTTCATTATAGGACTATCATGCTTTTAAGCTTAGCTTATGTGTTAGTCCTTTATATTGTATGGTATAACAACATATCAAATCAATTATTGTACTACAACATGTATAAACACGTATAAAATTTGTGAATTGTTTGTAATCTTGTGATTGTAAAAACGGACCATGCAAATGAATAAATAAAAAAAAAATATGTATCTGTTTGTCCAATAGCCATGTGCAAGCAAGTGTTACGG
>JZLH01S0009104.1:23870-36031 GCA_001188425.1 Eucidaris tribuloides
GGAGCATATCAAGTGTATCAGCTGTTGGTAAGACCAAGGAGCTTCCTTGGACTATTGTTGGTCTGTGTTTTGTCTTGCATGAGGTGAAGGTCACATTATTCCTTGTCTTATAGTCTCCATCAGGGAAGAATATAAATTTGAGATGGGAGGTTTGGGAAGAGGTGCAGTATGAGACAAACATACTTGTACTTGTAGAATCTGTAGATTTTGAAGTAGTATTTCATCTGTGTTCTGTATGCGTCTTCAATGTGAGATAAAGTGCACGATTCTTTGTTGAGTTATAGAAATGTCAGTGACTCTGATGTGTAGCCTAATTACTAATTACCTGTGCACCACTGTAAGGCCAGGATATAATTGTCTTGGTCAACCATACAATTGTTGATTAATCTTTTTATGAAGTATGGCATCAGAAAACAACATCAAACCTTCTGGAAATTTATATTTAGAATGATATACGTTATTGTGATTTTTGAATGTTCAGTGAGCAGATATCATGTCAGATGTACATGTACATGTACATTTCCTGTGTGTGGCAAATATATCAGGGCCTCCTGATATTATGCCATCTACATGTACATGTATTTTCTACATCTGTTTGCTGATCATTATCACTATTAATTAATTAACAATTTTCATACGATATGTCATATTAATTCACAATTTTCAGTTGGTTTCTTGTTGTTTACCGATATCACATATTGGAATCATACTGTATAAGAGACTGATGAAAAAAATTGTCAGATATCGATCAAAGGTAGTGGTATGAATTCACTTTTTAAGAAAGTCCATGACTCTGCAGCCACTATTTCTTATTCCAGGATGTCAAATAGTATGGCAGTACTACTCTGCCCTCCCCCCCCCCCCCTGGTAAAAGGGCATAAGTGACATTTTTCTTTCAAAATTTAGTTATATATAGTGTAGGGGACTCAGTTACAGTGTAGGAAATACACTGGGACGACAGGCGATTTAGCCCCTAAAATTAACAAAATACCCCCCCTAAAATCACTAAATAGTCCTCAATTATCCCCATAGGATTCAATGTATAACATACTGGCATCACTAATTCAGGCTTGAAAGTAGCCCCATAAAATTTAAGAAAATAAAATTTTATTTCAGCCTTGACTCAGTACATCATGTTACACATGCAGAACAAAAAAATATTAATTAGAAGTTTCCCTTTGTTTCATAATCCGCTTGTTAAAAGGACACTGAATAGGGCTTTACCTTTACGTATTGAACAAAATACATTTTGCTCAATATCTCCAAAACACCAAAATGTCAGTTATGCCCTTTTGTCATGGGGGGGGGGGGCAGTACTGGCTCTTAACTGAAAGGTTAGAAGTCTATTAAGTACAATTATTTCACATTTATAACCAAAAACCTTTGCTGCTACATATATACCTGACATATGCAATATAATGGCCTGCCTTACATAGTGAAGAAAGTGGGTGCATATGCATACCTGCCAACCAGTACGGATTTTTCCAGGGTAGTTCTGTTCTTATTAAGGTTACTAGGCGGTGCGTTCAACAACAAAACCATAGATTACAATAAGAATAGAACATGAATGTCCAAAATAAATTACTACTGAACCAAATGCCTAAGTTACTATAGTGAGTTTAATACAATGCCAATTAATTGTAATGGAATGACGTGTTTTCATTCACTGGTGAGTGACGGAACAAAAGGTTTGTTTTATTTATGCTTTATCTCATAAGAAATTATTTGGTTCAGCTGTTTCAAATATTTTTCTTATTCGCATTCTAATCTCATTTCTTTTATTATGTAATCTTTTTATTGTTTACCGTACCGCCTAATAACTGTAATAAGAACACAACTGCCCGAAAAAATCCGTACTGCTTGGCAGGTATGCATATGTGCCAGTGAAACGCATGAAGAATGCAAGATTTCGAAAGTGACGGGAGAGAGGCTCATTAGGTTTCATTGAAAACACACCGCACATACCGGTACATGTAATCGTGGCGACATGTAACTATTAGCTGTGAGTGCTGTTAAAACATGTTGCCATCATGATCTGAGTCTGAGATTTCCAAACAGGCAGATCCAGCCAAGGTCTGCCAGAAAAAATCCTGATTCAATACAATCATGGCTTAATTAGCAAAATTCTGAGATGAAAACAGACTTTGAAAGATAGTATGTAAAGGAGTTCTATACATTGTGTTGTCCATTAGCACTGTAGCATGAAGGTAACTTGTCTAATCTTGATAATAGGGAATTTGGCTGAGGATTAAAACTGTTGGTTTCTGTTTCTTTGTCCTTCTTTCTTTTTCCTTGTGTTTTTCTCCTTTATTCCCCCTTCATTTAGTTTGTAACTGTTTGTGATTTAAAATAGGAAGCCCTCAAGACTCTGGCCAATGACAAAAACATGGCAGATTTGTAAGTTAGTCTGACAGATTAAAGTGACATTGAAGTCACTGATGGGATTAAACGCAAAGAATTTAAGGAATTGTTTTGTTCAGCTTTCAATCTGTACAGCTTATTCAGATATAAGTTGTTTGCGGCACACAAACTTACACATCAACACATGCCATACATACATGTAATATTAGGCCTACCAAATGGCTACAGATACATTAACACGTGTACAAAGCACAGGGCGCGGCCAGAGGTAAAATCTTGGGGAGGTAGGCGAAAAATCTGTCGGGGAAAAGTTTGCGCCTCCAAAAAATTTTTTACCTTGCTAACATTATAGAGCCAAACATCATCCGACAAGTGGGTGAGCAGGGGGCTCAACAACCACCAAAACACATATTTTGCCCACCAAACAAAAATTTTTACTAGGCACTAGCCAAATGAACAACAATTGGGGGGAGGGGTGAAATTTTCAAAAACCTGTAAAATCCCAGTTATTTTAATTAGTTTTAAAAAAAGTGGGGGGGGGGGGTGGGTTGGCAACTTGGCACCCCTGCACAAGCAACATCCAGACACTCACATATGTATCCAAACAGAAACAAATATAACACAGAAATGAACATACACATATACTGGTACACATACTCATATACAGACAGTCACTGAGCTGCACATGCAAAACAGACACAGATGCACAGACATAAACACAGTAAAAGCATCAGTGATCACTCATTACTTGTGGACCTGCTCAACTCTCTCTTTGACCTAGAGCCTGCAAAGCGACAAAATTGATCTGCCGGTGAGCCATGACAAGTTTTGCCGCTCGCCCGGCTGGATTAGCTAATGGCCGGATGCAATCCCCGGCTGAAACGAAGAAAAACAAAACAGACACCGAGAGATGATTCACAAAGCACAAACATGAACCCCATCAGTGGCAGGCACACACAAGAGAGTCATGATATAAATCATACGTGTATACACAGGCATACATTCATAAACGCAAACATACATAGGGAAACATTACAATTACATACACAGGCATACACACATTGCTCATAGGTTATTGATGAAAGCATTGCTCATGCAGGCAATCTCAGATTTGACACTGAGCATTAGACACACAGCTGGGACTTGCCCTGAGCTAGGAAGAGTCAGGTGTATTGTGCATTACAAACACTTGCAATGTACAGTACATGTATGATTTCAGGAATGTATGTTCTGAAGTGTACACACACTTGTGTTCATTGCTCATGCATAATGTGCTGCTTATAATGTACACTATCATTCATGCAGCGAGGGTTATCTCTCTTTCTGTCTTGGTTGAAAGTGAATGTGTATACATCAATTGCATACAGGCTTTCACTGACTTAAGTACTCAGAAATCCAAAACCTCAAAAGACACAGGCTAACATTGTGGAGCTTCAAATTAAAAAAATTGTCAAACTTTGCTATCTGAGCTACATAGTAGTGTTTGAAAGGACAAATAAACACCCTAGAATACAAAAGCTTGGAAATTTATGCTTCCACTGGCAAGATATGAATGAATAAACAAATGTGTACTCGGGCCAAGTACAAAATAGCCTAGATCTACACACAGTAAGTCTATGGGAGGAAATGGGCTGGTGAATCCGGTCAACTTACAATTTTCGCTTTTTAAAGCACTAAATCATTTTGAAATAGAATTTTGTTCAGTGCTTCATTTTTAGACCTTATCAAAGACACTTGGAGCATGGAGGATTATGTAGCTCACATTTTTTTGAACTGTGGTAAATGTTAGCCAGTGGCTTTAATACGATAATGTTAATACTGTTAACCCATGAATAGCCTGTCAGATTCTGTAATTCCCATAGAGTTAATACATGGCACACCCAGTTCTCATAGCCAATGGGTTATAGGGACCGAAAAGTCGCATATCGTGATGTTTGGAGGTGGCCGGGCTTGGGTAATATTCGGGAATGCCCGTACTGTATACTTTCGGAAAACGATCGTGCACAAATTGTGTGCAATTCCCTATGCAGCACGGATTCACCCAAAGAAAGGTGAACTGAGCCCAACTGACAATGGCCCTTCCCTCAACTGCAATTCTGTTCGCAAAAATGCGAAACGTTGATATAGTATTTCAGTACTACTGTATTTTTTTTTTTTTACAATCGTGATGAAATAGCACTCATATCTAGGCAGTTTCTAAGTTACAGAAACTCTGACTATATTCACAGGCATTGTATAACAATATTTCCAGTTTAAAATGCGAACTACATGATTCCCATGCTACTAGTGTCTTCGATAAGGTCTAAAAATGAAGCCCTGAAAAAACTTACAGTTCAAAATAATAGAGTAAAAATTATTGAGAGAACATTCCAGTTTTTTCCCCATAGACTGCACGGTTGCAGAATTTTGATCGGCCGAGAATAATTCATGTGCCAATTTTTAGCTGTACTTATTTTACAAGTGACAGCATAATTGTATGAACTTTTGTGTTCTAAGTTATTTATTTGTCCATTCAAACACTGACAGATGAGATAGCAAAGTTTGACAATTTTTTTAAACAGGTCTTCCACAATGTGGTGTCTTTAAGATATTACAGTAATGCCTTTATTGTTTTCACCATATGAGCTTCAATCCCAGTCCCACAGCAAACATAATCCTGTTTGAACATTGGGGTTAAAATTGAAGGGGCAGTCTAGTAAACAATCTCCCCCATTTTATTTGGAAAAGGGAGGAGCAAGGTGTTGGGTTGCCACAACCCATTGTGTGAGTTTTCTTGAATAACCAACAATGATAGGGTGTTCTTTACAAACTAGTATATCTTGAGAAGGACTTCACATAAACAGAGCTCATTTGTCACTGTTCAGTGGCACCAGCACAAATTCATTTGAAAGAGTATCAGAAAAGAAAGATGTGAATAATGAGAGAGGGAACAGAACAGACCAATCCCTGTTCCTGGATGTAAATGGAGCTATTTGTGTTTATATCTGTGTCAGTAAAGAGGGAAAGGGAAGTTTTTGTTGATGTTTGTAAGAAATGCTGGAGAGCTTTCTGCAGGGTTTGTTATTTGGAATTTGTTGTGATTATTTGACCTGCCTGCTCTGAAGAGTATAAAGAGGAGTATAGCGTATAACGAGTATAGGAGTATAATGCCTGACAGTACATGTATGAGAGGACGTGGTACTTAATTGAGCAATTAGCAGTGATGCCAAGTGTTACTTTAGGTACTTATTATTTAGTTGCAATACTTGTGATTTTGAGCAAAATGCCTTAAAGGTAAATGACATGATTGGGGGTAGTCCTCAAACTGAAACTACTGTAGAATCAAGTAAACTATGCAAGGATTCTCCTGTGAAAATCTTGTAGTCGAACGTTGACTCATTCTAAAAAACAACAATGTCAATATCACTCGTAGCACGGAAACCTGCTGTGTGGCTCTCTATGGGGCTTATTTTCATCGTCCCCGGATAAAATTAAGATACTTCTATGTTTATGCTTGATTCTCCTTAAGTTAACAAATTACAGACAAATCCTTCCAGGTGGGAGATCCACTCCTGCTAGTGTATAGTTGGTATATATTTCAACTCATTTGGTTCTTAAGGCATTTTCAAGTGTTCCCAATCATGTCACTAACCTTTAAAATACTTTTTTTCCCCCCTGTGGGGTCACTGTGTGCACACTTCTATGGAAAAAAGAAAAAAAATACTTCTTTTCAAGCCAAATCATTATTTTTTTCAGACTAAAAATACTTTTTTATTTGTAAGAGGTTGGCTTCACTGAATTAGCTATATTTTGAAGAAACTAATATAATTTGTACTTTTCATAAATGAAAGCAGATGTTCAGAAGTTTTCTTGACCATATTTTGCTACCAAAACACCAGAGGTTCACTGGCCAAAATTGAGAAGAAAAAAATGCTGGCCTGCCTAGCCCATAGATCATAAAGAAACGGGTACATTTCATACACATCCAACACTAACATTACTTGCAAATTTATAAACAGGGAAACTTATTATTATCATGCCTAGTTATGGGTAACAAAAAAGTTGGACCCATATAGCCTATCAATCAAAGCAACATTAATTTATGCATGAACAGTGCTGTTTATGCCACCTCACTAAAAGTTTTAGCTAAAACCAAAACATAAAAAACACAACTAAAACAAAAAGACAAACAAACAAAAACATGCAGCTGCATAAGCTGATGTTTCATTACATGACTATTAAATTGTATAAAAACAAGTTTGAAAGACTTTGAGCATGTTTTACAGCTGCTCTCTGTGATGTGGCTAAAAAAGTGTGGAATGCACTACCAACTGACCTTAAAAACTGTAAATCTCTTCCTTGCTTCAAACGAAACTATAAAAATATTTGATAAAAAAGTATATTGATTCGTCTCTTTAATGATAATAATTTAATATATTTCAACTTGTGATTGATTTATCACACCGTAGGCATTTGTTATTTTGTCATGTGTTTATTGTTTATGTATATATTTTCTCCCTCTTTTAATGTTTCTATAATCGTCTTTCGCTAGGGGGTTAATGTATATAACGTTACTCTTGTGATTTCTATTGACTTCTCCACATATTTCGTATCTTATGTGAATATCTGTTTGTTTCTATTTTGTATATAACTTTCATTTTATCACTTGTATGTACATCAACATTGTTTTTAATGTGGAAATAAAGTTGAATTTGAATTTGAAAAATGTTCTTGAATTTTATTCCTGTACTATACAGCATGCGAGCTCATCCCCCAGACAGGCCGACTCTTGGCATTTTGATATTTTTTAAGACATGTCAGTAGTGTGGATATTAAAGATACTAGTCAGGAAGTCAAGAGTTTGAGGTTAATAGGGTCGCGGGATAGGGAGCGGACTTAGCCCTTTCCCTGTCACGGCCGCAAAGCGCCAGCATGTGAATCGGCAGGTTCCGGTAAGGTAATAATGGCCTGTCAAAATGCTGAAAGCAGGCAATTAAGGGAGACACCCAAATAGTACAGATACTTGTGAATAAATGATTTTTCTTGTGTGAGGGATATAATGCGCCTGTCATTAGAAAAGGAAAGTAGCATTCATGATGGGGGCTTTCTACAATTACAAAGGCTCATTGATAGTACCAAATAATTTTAATTACAGTTTACACTCCATTTATCAAGTAGGCCCTATAGTGTATGTGCACATACACATGAATAGAATGTAAATTTTACAGAAACCTTTTGTGGAAACCCCCCCCCCCAAAAAAAAAAAAACAAACAAACAAAAACAAAAAAAAAAACATAATACACCAAACATTAATCGATATCTGCCGATGGCATTTTACTGTGTAAACTCTTATATGCCAGGCTGTGTAACGGACATTCACAGCCTTCATAAAAATTCAATACATACAATACAATACAATATAATTATTTTTATAGCGCTATACACCATTTGTTTCATAGCACTTAAACAACTCATAAACATCAATACAATACACATACAAATCAAGTATTAAATCGAGTAAAAGTAAAAAATAGGCATTGTTTACTAATATCATGAACTAGAATGGGCAAATACATGTAATATATGCAAGTAATGTGCAGAAATATATTTGTATTTAACAAACACCTCCATCGATTCTGTCATCCTCATTTGTCAGTAAATTCATTTAAATCAAAATCATAAGGCAACAAATTCTATGGATTTCCGTAGCAGTAGATCAGTACATATGGTTAAGTAGCCAAGTTCCTTCATAATTATTGATCAATCAGTCATGTGAGCTTATTTCTAGATGAAGTATATAGAATTACATGTAGGCTTTTATTGGTCACAAAATGGTAGCATGTACAAATTTACTTGGGAACTGCTCGTGTGGAGCCCTATATACCTATCAATTGATTGATCGTTGGCCTTCAGAGTTTCAGTACAAGTCACCCAAAACATACATTACCCCTTTAATAACTGCAGTCAAATTTACTGTCAGTCATGATGCATATCCAGTGTAAATTTATCATCGAATCATAAATGTACGACTTGGCAGCTTACGCAGAACTATACCCTCGGGTGGCTTGATTTGTCTGTGCACTAGATTGTGCATTCCCTCCCTCTCTATTATGTGATTTCCTTTCCATATCTTTGCCCTCTCTCTGGAGATGAAAGTGAAAAAGAAAGGAATTTAAATCTGGAGGTCCCGGATTTCTTTCCTTTCCTTAGCAGCCCGATGAATCATGCATTATTCACTGAACAGAAAAAAAGAGCAAGTATTGAGTGTACATGTAGGTGATATCATAGTAAGTTAAAGTACACTGACAAGAACAGTATTACATTATACCAACAAGGACACACTGTAGTGAGCAGACCAAACATTTTAATTTAAGAAAGAACAAGTGCACTGAGTACAAGTTTGTGCTTGTTTAAAGGCAAGTTCACCTGGTGTCAAGTTGGTTTTAATGAAAGCAGCAACAATGAGAGAATGTTAATGAAAGTTTGGCGAAAATCCATCAAAGAAGAACAGAGTTATGAACTTTCAAAGTTTAAATTTGTGACGTCACATGTGATCAGCTCCGCCCATTGTCATGTAATAAAAATTCCATTAAGTGCCATTTCTCAGAAATTGAAAATTATGTTACCTGTGCATTCAATATATAATTAGAACATTATTTCATACATGCTTCTATGAAAAAACCAACATTTCAATTTATCATGACATGAACCAATAAAAAGTGACAATTTATTGATTAATATTAAATGACATATGTAGAGCTGCTCTTATGTGACTTCACAAAATTGAAACGTATGAAAGTTCATAACTCAGCTATTCTTTGTGGATTTTCGCCAAACTTTCATTAATATGTTTCTCTCATTGTGTCTGCTTATTAAAACCAACTTGCTGTGAGGGTGGACCTTGCCTTTAACTCTTAAAGGCAGGGGATCCTTTGCATGCCTAAAAATTAAACACTGTGTAAATACAATGGGCATTTAGAAAGAAATGCCATCTGGGAACCTTTAGCAAAATATATGGACGCTAGAAAATCAGTTTTAGTGGAATTATAGTGACCGTTAGACTCAGATTTGAATTTTCTCGTGAGAAAAAAATTCCTGCCATAGAACTACACTAAACAGCTATTGTTTTTCTTTTGCCATTTTTCACCATTTAGGCATCACGACTCTCCAGATTTCACAGATATGCCCTTCATCAATAGCCTAAGGGCATGGGTTATCTTTTCCTGGTCTAGCAGGGATAGTTTGCAATGAGATCCACTGCCTTATAAAGTACCGATGCTAACTCGTTTTCTGCACTCAATTTCAAGCCATAAATCAAAACTAAACAAATGTTAGCTCATTGTACATGTAAAACCAACGGGTAAATGTCTTTTACAGGGAAAGTAAAGAACTCTGCATAGTGCTATGGTTAATACTTGTATATGGAATCGAGGACCGTACACAATGAGCACTGGTAGCAATGTATGATTTATTGTGCAATACACTGGGCATTAAGGATTCGCAAAGAATATCTTGCTTACTCTCAATATTGAGACATCGGTGACATTGGGTGGTTAAATGTGAAAAATTCAAGCTAAAAAGAACCTTTTGTGACCTGCGGAGTTTGGTAGTTTAAACCTAAGATTGTGTTCTCAATCTTGCAGGCTGTGAACAGATAATTCACTAGATAAGATAGGTACAAGTTGCTTCTCAGTTGTAGTCCAAGGACATGGAATGTAATTGTTATCTCTCCACTATACCATGATTGAGCAGTAACGCGATGTGGCATAGCTAGCAACAGTTGTTGATAGAAGGCATACGTGTAGGGAATTTGATTGATGTGAATATGATTTGATTAATTATTGGCAAGTTCTTCAATGATTTTCAGTTTTTTAAAATCAAAATTACAAAAAGTGGGTAATGGATGTACCTATTAAAAAAAAAACATCAATTGGTATCATGCTATATTCCAACAAAGAAGAAACATAAACTGAAACCTAATTACAGTATTAATCTTTCTGCCGATTGTATCTCAGAAAATTTGTGTCCAAGTTGTGAAGTAGCATCTTTTCTTTTTCTAATTTAATAATGTTAAAAAGTAATATATTGTTTCCTGATTTTATCTCGTTACAGGTGAGCTAGTCCATGAGTGTGCTCTAAGCCTGTGATGCTCGCTGTAACGGAGTTTCCAAAGACAAACTCGGCGCAACAGACTTGAACAGTGATTTTGTACATTGTGGCCTTAGCATCGTCATCAGCAGCGATGAGAACTCCGCTGCCACCGCCGCAGCACCCATGATTCGGTGCCGGTTCAGAACGACGCGACGCCAACAGCAGGGCTGCAATGAATCCAGGAGCTCATCCAGCCAGAACTAGCAGGAGAACAAGCTTCACTGGCGTCAACAGGTGGAAGTCCCTAGGCACGGAAAACCGCATTCCTCAAGCGACCGCCCATAGACGCATAGACACAGAGTCTAGGCCTCCAAGACTGACACCGAGAAGGCCATGCTGCTGGGGTTGGAAAGCTCAAAGCACCGATTGAGGAACGCCTTCAAGGTGCTGGCCAGATCAGAGGTTGAGACGATCTCTGCAAGGGACTCTTTCCTACATAAGTAGCCGACCAGAATGGCACAGGCAGTTTTGCAGGTTTATCCATCATCATTCTTCAGAGTGTTCTGATGTGTTGCCGGATGAGCCGGTCATATAAATGTCAGGAATAGTAACTGGATATCCTGGCAGCGATGAGAGAAGGATACAATGGCTACATACAGCAGAAATCCTGCGACAGATGGAAGAGAATCAAATTACAGCCAGTCAATGAAAGAGCTACAAGCGACATTACAAGACATCAAAGATTTGCAAGACAACATTACAGAGTTGACAATGCAGATAATGATAACTGAGTAGAGGCACGAAGACTTGGTGAATGCAGCTCTGTACAACAATGACAAGATGGGAGAAACAATAAGCTCTTAATTAACAATATGAAGCAATTTGTGTGACAATCAAATTTGAATCGATTTAGATTGAGTTTAAGGACAACTGTCCTACGAAAAGAAACTGAGTTAATTCTGTAATGGATCCACAAGCAGAATTGACAGTAAGTGAGGAAGGCAGAGATTCTAACACTTATTACGGAGCATAATAGGAATCAAATCTGAAAGAGAGATTAGAAACGCAGTTGGTATGAAATGGGAAAGTATCTACGCGCAGATGGCAATTAACTGACAAGGCAGTCAGCCAGACAAGAAATAACATGCATTATTGAAGAGGAAAACTCTCAGACTGAGTTGAGAGAAAAGGGGGAAGCATTATACGCGGAAAAGAGAGAAAGCTGTCACAGTGTTCCGTATCAGCCACGCAGAGGTGTCTATTGAATCCGCCTCGGCTCTTAGAGGATGACAGGCAGGAGAGGATTCAGCAGAATCACAGGTACAGGAGAACTGCACAAGCCTGGGAAAGAAGAACAATCCATGCTGAGCAGTCCAAGAGAACTGAGAGCGAATTGAAGATGAGTATGTTCAGACGTAAAAATCTTTCGATGCGATAAGACCAGGTACAGTAACTTTAGTGAGATTAGATAAATGAAAAACAGAGTGGAAACAGAGCTAATTAACATAGAGAAGAACTGTCATTAACTTGAAGCGAGACTGTCGAACGTCAAAGAGTAAATGAAAAGCAAGCAACACCATCAGCAAATCGCAGATCTAATCAGGCTGTGACAAACCGTATAAACGTAAGAGAACAATTCATGTCATACGAGAGCTGAAATAGAATCTGACAGACAGACGTGCCCCCTGATTACTGAAGGAATGGATCCAGTTTCCAACGACTCGCGTGT
>JZLH01S0009104.1:36804-54500 GCA_001188425.1 Eucidaris tribuloides
GTGGAAATAAAGTTGAATTTGAATTTGAAAAATGTTCTTGATTTTATTCCTGTACTATACAGCATGCGACTTCATCCCCAGACAGGCCGACTCTTGGCATTTTGATATTTTTTTAGACATGTCAGTAGTGTGGATATTTAAAGATACTAGTCAGGAAGTCAAGAGTTTGAGGTTAATAGGGGTCCGGGATAGGGACGGACTTAGCCCCTTCCCCTGTCACGGCCGCAAAGCGCCAGTCATGTGAATCGGCAGGTTCCTCGGTAGGTAATAATCGGCTGTCAAAATGCTGAAAGACAGGCAATTAAAGGGAGACACCCAAATAGTACAGATACTTGTGAATAAATGATTTTTCTTGTGTGAGGGATATAATGGGCCTGTCATTAGGAAAAGGAAAGTAGCATTCATGATGGGGGGCTTTCTACAATTACAAAGGCTCATGATAGTACCCAAATAATTTTAATTACAGTTTACACTCCATTTATCAAGTAGGCCTATAGGTATGTGATGCACATACACATGAATAGAATGTAAATTTTACAGAAACCTTTTGTGGAAACCCCCCCCCCCAAAAAAAAAACAAACAAACAAAACTAAAAAAAAAACATAATACACCAAACATTAATCCATATCTGCCGATGGCATTTTACTGTGTAAACTCTCTATATGCCAGGCTGTGTAACGGACATTCACAGCCTTCATAAAAATTCAATACAATACAATACAATACAATATAATTATTTTTATAGCGCTATACACGCATTTGTTTCATAGCACTTAAACAACTCATAACATATCAATACAATACTACATACAAATCAAGTATTAAATCGAGTAAAAAGTAAAAATAGGCATTGTTTACTAATATGCATGAACTAGAATGGGCAAATACAATGTAATATATCAATGTAATGTGCAGAATATAATTTGTAATTTTAACAAACACTCCATCGATTCTGTCATCCTCATTTGTCAGTAAATTCATTTAAATCAAAATCATAAGGGCAACAAATTCTATGGGATTTCCTGTACAGTAGATCAGTACATATGGGTTAAGTAGCCAAGTTCGTTCATAATTATTGATCAACAGTCATGTGAGCTTATTTCTAGATGATAGTGATATAGAATTACATGTAGGCTTTTATTGGTCACAAAATGGTAGCATGTCACAAATTTACTTGGGAAACTGCTCGTGTGGAGCCCTTATATACCTATCAATTGATTGATCGTTGGCCTTCAAGAGTTTCAGTACAAGTCACCAAAACATACATTACCCCTTTAATAACTGCAGTCAAATTACTGTCAGGTCATGATGCATATCCAGTGTAAATTTATCATCGAATCATAATGTACGACTTGGCAGCTTTACGCAGAACTATACCCTACGGGTGGCTTGATTTGTCTGTGCACTAGAAATTGTGCATTCCCCTCCCTCTCCTATTATGTGATTTCCTTTCCATATCTTTGCCCTCTCTCTGAGAGAGAAAGGTGAAAAAAGAAAGGAATTTAAATCTGGAGGTCCCCGGATTCTTTCCCTTTCCTTAGCAGCCGATGAATCATGCATTATTCATGAACAGAAAAAAAAGAGCAAGTATTGAGTGTACATGTAGGTGATATCATAGTAAGGTTACAAGTACACTGACAAGAACAGGTATTACATTATAACCAACAAGGACACACTGTAGTGAGCAGACCAAACATTTTAATTTAAGAAAGAACAAGTGCACTGAGTTACAAAGTTGTGGCTTGTTTAAAGGCAAGGTTCACTCTGGTGTCAAGTTGGTTTTAATGAAAGCACAACAATGAGAGAATGTTAATGAAAGTTTAGGCGAAAATCCATCAAAGAAGAACAGAGTTATGAACTTTCAAAGTTTTAAATTTGTGACGTCACATGTGATCAGCTCCCCCATTGTCATGTAATAAAAATTCCATTAAGTGCCATTTTCTCAGAAAATTGAAAATTATGTTACCTGTGCATTCAATATATAATTAGAAACATTATTTCATACATGCTTCTATGAAAAAACCAACATTTCATTTATCATGACATGAACCAATAAAAAGTGACAATTTATTGAATTAATATTACATGACATATGTAGAGCTGCTCTTATGTGACTTCACAAAATTGAAACGTTGAAAGTTCATAACTCAGCTATTCTTTGGTGGATTTTCGCCAAACTTTCATTAATATGTTTCTCTCATTGTTCTGCTTTTATTAAAACCAACTTGCTGTGAGGGTGGACCTTGCCTTTAACTCTTAAAGGCAGGGGATCTCTTTTGCATGCCTAAAAATTAACACTGTGTAAATACAATGGCATTTAGAAGAAAATGCCATCTGGGAACCTTTAGCAAAATATAGGAGCTAGAAACTCAGTTTTAGTGGAATTATAGTGACCGTTAGACTCAGATTTGAATTTTTTTCTCGTGAGAAAAAATTCCTGCCATAGAACGTACACTAAACAGCTATTGTTTTTCTTTTGCATTTTTCACATTCTAGGCAATCACTGACCTCCAGATTTCACAGATATGCCCTTCATCAATAGCCTAAGGGCATGGGTTATCTTTTCCTGGTCTGCAGGGATATTTGCAATGAGATCCACTGCCTTTAAAGTACCATGCTAACTCTTTTCTGCCACTCATTTCAAGCCAGTAAATCAAAACTACAAATGTAGCTCCATTTACATGTAAAACCAACGGGTAAATGTCATTTTACAGGGAAAAGTAAAGAACTCTGCAAGTGTATGGTTATACTTGTATATGGTAGAGGACGTACACAATGAGCACTGGTAGCAATGTATGATTTATTGTGCACTACCACTGGGCATTAAGGATTGCAAAGAATATCTTGCTTAACTCTCAATATTGAGACATGGTGACATTGGGTGGTTAAATGTGAAAAAGTCAAGTAAAAAGACCTTTTTGTGCCTGGGAGCTTGTAGTTTAAACTAAGATTGTGTTCTCAACTTGCAGGCTGTTGAAAGAATAATTCACTAGATAAGATAGGTACAAGTTGTTCTCAGTTGTAGTCAAGGACATGAATGTAATTGTTATCTCTCCTATACCATGAGTGAGCAGTAACGGATGTTGCACTAGCAAAGTGTTGATAGAAAGCATACGTGTAGGGAATTTATTGATGTGAATATGATTTGATTAATTATTGGCAATTCCTTCAATGAATTTTCAGTTTAAAATCAAAATTACAAAAAGGGGTATGGATGTACCTATTAAAAAAAAATCAATTGGTATCATGCTATATTCAACCAAGAAGAACATAACTGATACTAAATTACCGGTATTAATCTTTCTGCTTGTATCTCAGAAAATTTGTGGTCCAAGTTGTGAAGTAGCATCTTTCTTTTCTAATTTAATAAGTTAAAAAGTAATAATTGTTTCCTGATTTTATTCTCGTTACAGGTGAGCTAGTCATGAGTGTGCTCTAAGCCTGTGATGCTGCTGTAACGGAGATTTCCCACAGACAAACTCGGCGCAACAGACTTGAACAGTGGATTTGTACATCTGTGGCCTTGCATCGTCATCAGCAGCGATGCAGAACTCCGCTGCCACCGCCGCAGCCACCATGAATTCGGTGCCGGTCAAGAACGACGCCAACCAGCAGGGCTGGAATGAGATCCAGGAGCTCCTCCACCAGACACAGCAGGAGAACAGCTTCATGCGTCAACAGGTGGAAGTCCTGAGGCACGAAAACCGCATCCTCAAGGACCGCCTCAAGACGATAGACACAGAGTCCCAGGCCTCCAAGACTGACACCGAGAAGGCCATGCTGCTTGGGTTGGAAAGCTCAAGCACCGTTGAGGAACGCCTTCAAGGTGCTGCCGAGTCGGTTGAAGACATCTCTGCAAGGGACTCTTCCTACATAATAGCCGACCAGAATGGAGAGCAGGTTTTGCCAGGTTTTCCATCATCTTCTTCCGAGGGTTCTGTTGTGTTGCCGGATGAGCCGGTCAATATGTCAGGAATAGTAACTGGGATATCCTGAGCAGCGATGGGGAAGGTTCAATGGCTAATCTGCAGGACAGAATCCTGCAGATGGAAGAGAATCATTACACTGTCAATGAAGAGCTACAAGCGACATTACAAGAACTCAAAGATTTGCAAGACAACATCTCAGAGTTGACAACAGATAATGATAAACTGAGTGAGGACAAGACCTTGGTGATCCATGCTCTGTACAGACAAATGGACAAGATGGAGAAACATAAAGCTCTTATTGAACATATGAAGCAAATTTGTGATGAACACAAATTAGACTACGATTTAGATGAGTTTAAGGACACCGTCACTGAAAGAACTGATTTATCTGTAATGGACCACATAGCAGAATTGACCAGGAGTGAGGAAGAGCAGGAGAAATTAACAGCCTTATTACAGGAGCATAATAGAGAGATTCAATCTGAAGAAGATAGATTGAAAGACCAGCTGGTTGAAATGGAAAGTATCTTACGCAGCGCAATCGCTGCAAGGCAGTCCCTAGAACAAGAAATAACTGTTTTGAAAGGAAAACTCTCAAGCACAGAAGTGGAAAGAGAAAAGGGGGAAGCATTATTAAAGGCGGAAAAGGAGAAGCTGTCACAAGTGTTCCAGTATCAGGACCCAGAGGGTCTGTTGAATCTCCCTCGGCTCTTGGAGGATGCCAGGCAGGAGAAGGATTCAGCAGAATCCAGGTGTCAGGAGCTGGCACAAGCTCTGGAAGAAAGCAACAACCATGCTGAGAAGCTCCAAGAGGAACTGGAGCGAATTGAGGATGAGTATGTGTCGAGTAAAAATCATTTTGATGAACAGATAGAGAGGTACCAGTCAACTTTGCGTGAGTTAGATAATGAAAAACAGGAGCTGGAAACAGAGCTAATTAATCTGAAAGAAACTGTCATTGAACTTGAAGAGACTGTCGAACGTCAAGAGTATGATAAGCAACAACACCTCAGCACAATCGCAGATCTTAATCAGGCTGTGCAAACGTTACGTGAAGAGAAACAATTCATTCATCGAGAGCTGAATGATCTGAAACGAACGAGTGCCCGTGATTCTGAGGAATGGATCCAGTTTCAACGTGATCTACAGAAGGCTGTGGTTATCGCAAATGACTATCGTAGTGAGGCGCAGGATGAGGTAAAAGCCCTTGAGAGAGAAATACAGGATCAGAGCAACACCATTAAAAGCTTAAATGCTGAAGTAGAGAGACTTCGAAAGATAGAAAGAATGCACCAGCCTGCGGCACCTTTGCAAACTCCAACCCGAAGCACGCCGTCTGAAAATGAGATCCGTCAACGGATGCAAGCCATCATGAAGTCATCAGAAAAGGACATTGTGCGAGGCAGTAGTAGTCGCAAGACTCTGAGTAACGGGAATGCTCTCTCTGTCAAAACTCTTATTAAAACGATTGAGAGCAATGCCAGCAACGAAGATCCCAAAATTCCACAGAGTCCGATCAGTCCCGGTAGCCCCGTTTCTCTGTCGTATCAGAACAGACCTCCCATGGAAAGGCGAAACACCACAATAGCGATCACCAAATCTGCTAACACAAAGCCGCATTACACCAGGCGGGCAACCACCACCATCATTCCTACACAGGATTCCTTGAAGCTATCCCAGAGCCTGTCCAGCAGGGCACACGACGATAGCATGATCGGCAGAGGCAGGCCGCAGCCAACGACGCGCAACGAAGCCAGGCAGACCATCGGTGACGCCCTTACTAGGAGTCGGGACTTCTCCACCCGTAGGTCGAGTTCCGGAGGCAGAGAGATGAGTGAATCGCCGACCTCAAGGAGGACAAAGTCCACGAGCAGTGATTCCATTACGTCCAGCAGGCGATCGTCGTCAACATCCAGCATGAGAGACTGTGACTCACCCACACCGAGAGATTCCGTTGGAAACCAGTCACCCACGGCGAGGAAAGTTGGGTAAGGCCATCATTATTCCATGTGATGGAAAATGGAAAGAGAACACAGAAAATATTTACAAAATGGAAAATGTGGTATTTCACAAAACACAAATATTTTGCTACTTCAAAAGTAGTACTGACAAGAATGAAAAATATATAAATAACCAAAACTTATCGTTTTTTAAAGGCAGTGAACAGTTTTAGTGAATGCTGAAAAATCTGAAAACCTTCCATCTTTTGAGAATTATTATCGAATCAAAACGTTTGAATTGGGGGGGGGGAGGCATTTTTTGCCTAGGAAATGTACAAGGTGATATCTTATTGCAGATCATTAAAAAATTACAATATGCCATACTGAGTAATTTTCAGTAGGTGTGAATTTTTCTGAAGTTGGCATGACAATACAAGACTTTTTGAAAGAATAATGAAAAATTCATGTGATGGACCAAAGATATATCAGATAAATTAGAAGAAAAAAATATGTGATACAGCTTTCAATGTACTTTATCATTGGTGAGTACTGTAAGTGACTTTAAGATTGTGTTGTATTGGATATCACTGAAGAACACTGAACTTGTCATTTAGATTGCCAAATAACATGGAATTCAGAGCTTAAGAACACCAAAAACTTGGCCATAAATTTTTAAGATTAAAAATCTTTGTAAACTCATTCTCATTTGTGATCAGAGAATTTGTTTGTATTTTACTATGTTTTATAAATGAATGGATAAATAAAAAAATGTTCATGTTCTTCAGTACTGGAGACATGAGTTATTTAATCGGAACTGAACAACCAGTCAACATAACCAAGAGTTTTATACTTCTTAATAGATTTAATTGCTCTCACATTTTTACGACATGATTTCAGATTGTACAGAAATTTCATTTTAATCGCAAGAGTCAGACTCAAATATAATGTTATGCCATCCACTTCAAGACCATGAGCTAGTAAACATTTAACAGAATATGTACCGGTATTCATCCCTTTAAATATTTTGCCAAAGTTGTATGAATTATTATTTTTCGCAATTCATAAGTGTGTAACTTTCATGAAAGTTGTCAATCATCATAACTTTCTCCTTAATTATTCATAGTAACTGTAGTCGTCATTGTGAAACAGGTTTATTCCTTGCACGTTGTGAGCGAACTCAAATTTCTCTTTGTGAGCGAACTCAAATTGCTCTTTGTGGATCTATTTTATGAACTTTTTACACGCTGAATTCGTTCTGAGGGGATAATAACGACAATTGATCTTTCAATATTTTCATGGAATTTTAGTTTCCGTATTGCCGTATTGAAAATGACAATTTTTCTATTGATATTACTTAAAACACACTACCTATTTTGTAGTATCTCCTGTACAAAGGTGAAAGAGAAAAGTAATTATTACGATTGTTCAATTCACTTGTACGATTGTGCACAGATGCAACATTTGCATGTAAATGGTTAATAGTAATTTAGCAAACAATGGAAATAATTGTTTTAATTGAAACTATTCTTATTCTCTTCACCTTTATTTGCAGGGAAACCTCAGATAAGAAAGATCCGCTAACAGCTCTAGTCAGGTTTGAAGGAGGTGGATCCAAGAGAAATGCTTTGCTGAAATGGTGCCAAGCAAAGACCCAAGGTTACAAAGTGAGTTATACTAGACAAAGGCTGTGGATAGTGAATAAAGTCTAGCAGTCGCCAGGCTACTTACTAATGAATATTAATAAAGCATTTATCTAACCCGGCTGTAGTGAGAGATTGGCATACCAAGGTTTGTACCGTGCGCTATTCACCGCCATTGTCTGTTGCTATTGTGTGGGGACTAAACACCAGTGTTGGAGGTCTCGAGACTGGTCTTGGTCTCGAGACCAGTCTCGAGACCAGCATGCTCTTTCTTGGTCTCGGTCTCAGTCTCGAACCCTCTGGTCTTGGTCTTGGTCTTGGTCTCGGATTTTTTGGCCGAGACCAGCCCGAGACCAGCAACTAATATGATTTCACATAAAAATCTTTATTGTTGTACATGTACAAACTGCAATTTTGCGGCATGTATATAGGGCGTTCAAACATGCGGAGTGCGTTCAAACATAGTTTCAACACAGATCCACACATAAGGACCGGCAATGATGGGTTCTACTCTGACGCAATATATTCTCGTCATTCCTCTTATTGAACATGGAGGTAGACATGGTAGAAAACAAAAGAAGTAGTATGGAATGAACATACAAACATAGAAATAGTAACGGAAGAAAAAAGTAACAAAGAAAGACGGAAAGATAGAAAAATGGAGAGATTGGAAGAATAGAGAGTCAAACGAAAAAAAGAAAACATAATAGGAAATAATAAAAGAAAGAAGACTAAAAACCAAAGAAAAACAGAAAAAGAAGATTGACATCAAGATAGCAGGAAAAGAAATTTTAAAACAGATAGAAAGAAGAGGAAAAGACATCACAAATGAAAGAGAAAGAAGAAAGATAGAAAGGAAGGAAAGAAAAATCGAATGAAGAAGAGAAAGAGAAACAAGAAGAGAGAAAAGGAGGATAAAAAGAAAGGAAGACATGGGAAAGACATGAAAGAAAAATGAATTAAGAATATAAAAGAGTAAAGAATGAACAAAACAAGACAAATAAAAGAAGTAAAAAAGGGAAAAGGCAAGAAAGAAAAAAAAAAGAAAAATGAAAGATTGCAAATAGAAAGGAATAAAACAAGAAAAGAAAGAATGAATGAAAGGTAGACCAATGTAAGAAAAAGGAAGAAAGATAGAAAGAAGGAAGGAAAATGAATTTAATGAAAAAAGGAGGAAGAGAAAGAGAAAGAAAGATAGAAAAAATAAGCAAGAAGAGAGAAAAAGAAAGGATAAAGTAAAGAAAAGGAGAAGAGAAAGAAAGATATGGGAAAGAGGCAGAAAGAATGAAAGAAAAACAAAGAATAAAAAAAAGAATCAAAAGATTAACAAATAAAAGAAGAAAGAAAGGAGAAAAGAGGGGGGAAAATGAAATAAAAAGACTACATGAAAGAAATACAACTAGAAAGGCAAATAAACAGAAAGAAAGAAGTAAAGAAAACAAATAGAATGAAAAAGTGGAGAGAATAAGGAAGAAATATAGAGAAATGTAAGAAAAATCACAAAAAATCAAGAATGAAATGACAAAAGCCATTACATGAATCATATAAGAACACTATTTTCTTTGTCGATCTGTATTTCAGTAGGCTCAGCAATGATGCCTCATGGAAAAGGTATTCTTTCAAAATGTTTCCAAGATCGTTGCTGCAATTTGTAGCTATCAATTGACTCACTTATGCCATATTTTGGCATTAAGAGTGTGGAGACATTTACACTGTATGTGACAAATGAACAATGAAAAAATAATAATTTTAATTTCTCATTGACTGTCTGATTTTTACTTTAATCTGTAAAATCATATTACAACGGATTGCAATGTGTAGCAGTCTAGGCACAGTTAAAGACGCTATATAACACTGTGGAAGTGTAAAAATTAGTGTCAATTGAAACGCTGGTCTTGGTCTTGGTCTTGGTCTCGGAAAGTGCTGGTCTTGGTCTCGGACTTCTGGTCTTGGTCTTGGACCTCTTTTTCTTGGTCTTGGTCTTGGTCTCGGATGGCCTGGTCTTGACTACAACACTGCTAAACACACACTCTCACACACAATTTGATTTCTGTACAGTTTCAATTTTGTACAGGGGGTTGGATATTGAGCAAGATATGAACCCTAACTTTTAAACAAGCATGAATTACATAAAACCGATTATTGAAATCATATTCAAACCACCTCAAACAAAAATGGTCACTATTCTGCTGTAACTATACTCAATGCCAGTATAGTCTATTGTACAGTTTTTGTGTTATTAATTTCCAAAATTGGCAAATATTATTTTTAACACCTAGTACTAATGGGTACATGAATCATTACATTCGTTTTCAAAAGCAGATCTGACTTTTCTCATTGGTATTGTTTATCATACGAAAGCTCTGCAAAGTATACTATATCTGAATACACTTTATTGGTTGAATGGAACAAGATTTAGAAATCAGAAAATAAAAACGATCTACTAGATTACAGTTGTGAGAGGTTTGAAAGAGACTTGAACATAAATTCAGAGAAACTGTACAGTTACATATATAAATAAATCTGTTACAAATACTTGGCACAGTGGGAAGGGAATTCTCAATGAAATGATATGAAAAAAAATTCTGAACTTATTATTACGCTAAATAGGGAAGTCCTGGAACGAGTACAGTAGTTCAAACACTTCGGAACAATTATGATAGAGAACGGAAGCATTGGGAAGGAAATTAAAACTCAAGTAGAAATGACAAAACAGGCCTTCAATAAACACTGGCTACTTATTTCGAATTTATTTTGCAAGTGAAAAAGTAAATTTAAAAAAATGGTGTGAAATGTCCTAGTACTGTACTGTTGCTTCAGAAGCTTGACCTTGTAGAAAGCAGATGCTAAAAGACTGGAAAGTTTTAAAATATGGGTGTGGGAGACAGATAGAAATGATAAGCTGGGCTGACAGATTTAGCAATGAGGAGGTATTGGAAAGAGTGTGGAAGGAGAGGAACTCGATCAAGACCTGTAAAGAGAGGCCAAAGAAATGGATAGGACATGTCCAGAAACATGATGGACGTGGGAGACATGGCATGGAAGGAAGGATGGAATGAAGAAGATCAAGAGGGAGGAAAAGGAAAACAATGTTGGATAACATCATGGAGAAGAGAGGCACACCAAATCATGCTGAAGGAAAGGGCCCAAGACATTATAGAAAATCATGAAAAGATAGATTCATGACCTTATAAGCTCATAACTTGATCTCTATTTGTATTTTTAAAAACTTTGCCAAGCATTGAAATGTCACTCTATACTAAACAACTTTCCTTTAAGAATACAAATGAAAAATAGATAAATAAATCCTACAAAATAATAAAGGTTGAGTAGGGGCAGCAACAGCCCCACCCCCCCAAGAAAAATAAGAAAAATAAGAAAAGGGAGAAAACTATGAATGTCTGAATCAATTGTGGACATAACTATGTTGTACCCCCTCCCCCCAAAGTCTGTCATTTAGCAAATTACTACTACGACTACTACTACTACTACCACTACCACTACTACTACTACTACTAGTACAACTACTACTACTACTACTACTATTACTAGTACTACTACTACTACTACTACTACTACTACTACTACTACTACTACTACTACTACTAGTACTACTACTACTACTACTATTACTACGTACTACTACTACTACTACTACTACTACTACTACTACTACTACTACTACTACTACTACTACTACTACTACTACTACTATTACTAGTACTACTACTACTACTACCAGTACTACTACGACTACAAACTATGATTAAAATTGAGAATTAAGGAAACAAATTATGTCTGAAAAAGTTTGACCTCGGTGAAGCTGAGAACTTGCTAAGGGGAGTAAGTGGACTAAATTCTGTGATGAAGTATGAGTTTGCCATCAGTGAGGCCGAGACTCATATATGATTCTGTGTCCAGTCCTGCACTGAAATATTCCTGAAATATCTTTTGTTTTTACATCGCATGAGAACTTACTAAATGGATTGAATTATGTGATGAAGTAAGACTTCCCCCCCCCCCCCTTTGGAGTAAAGGACCATTACAGATACTGAAATAACAGATAAATAAATTGTATTTATTGCAATTTAGAAACATGAAAAAGGAATACGCTTTTGAACTACATGTATTATGTTTGGTACATTTGGATTCTTTTGTTAACTCTCCTCACTAACTTATTGCACAGAGACTCGTGATTCTTTGGGTTTTCAAATCTTTCACTGTATGTAATTTTCTTCTACACAGGGAGTGGAAGTCACAAACTTCAGTAGCAGTTGGAACGATGGTCTAGCATTCTGTGCCCTCATGCATAACTACCTTCCGGATATGGTGCCGTACAAAGAACTCAATAACCAAGACAAGGTAAGGTTTCAGCAGTTTACTTTCCAAGGTTTCCTGGAAAAGCAAATCTCACTCATTCAGATTGTACACAGTTTGTCAAAAACAAACATTCAAATATTAACATCAAAAACATAATATCAACTTTTGTTTGATATTGAAATGCACATTGTCTATAGAAAAAAAGAAATACGGCTTTAGCATATCATTGCTGTCGTGACAAAACTTGTACTTCAAACTGTTAGATATTCAAGAAAGGGGAAAACATGGAACCTTGTGGAAGGTTAAAAAAGAAAGAAATACATACGAAATTCACAAAACAAGAAAATACATAAGTTAATTCTGATATGAGAATTTTTTCGTAGATTATTGTTAGAAATGTCAGAATATTTTCACCAAAACTTAGCATTCTACAAGCTATTTTAAGTGAGTTATGGGCGCGAAAATATGATTTTATTTGCATAATTATTTTAAAAATAATAAAAAAATTGAAGTATTTATGGAAAATCTAACTATACAATCTTGTAGATTATATCCAGCTCTATGTGCATGCAAATTTTTGTGTTGATCTCACAATCTGCAGCCGAGATATGGGGGGAGGGGGAGGGGTGCATAATGCCCGTGTGCATTTGACTTTTGCCTGCGCAAGCTGTAGTCCTGCAGAAAATGCAGTTTTCCCTCTCTTTGTAATAAATTTGTTGGCTAAAATGCTCCCAAATTAGGCTCTCATTGACTAGAGTCAAGAGAGCAGAACCCTGAGCTTAGTGGACCCTGGACCCTGATCGCATGAGAGTCGAGACATTGGGGTTTGCGCTCGTCATACACTATCCCATTTGGAAGGTTGTCTAGGCGGGAGAATCTCCTGTTTAGGAGATGGACTGCTAAGGATGGGAGGCTCTGTGGGAGTGCTTAGTTTTTCTTGTTGTCAGTAGTGTACATTATGCATGTCAAATCCCAATTTTTAGTCAAAGTTTTTGTTTTGCTTTGTTTCCTTTATATACAGAGGAGAAATTTCACTCTAGCCTTCAAAGCTGCAGAATCTATTGGGATATCATCAATATTGGTGAGTATACACTTCAAAATATTTGACAATGTATGGGTTTGATTATAAAGTATGGAACGGGTTTTAGGTGTATGATATTTGCTCCTTCGATAATTGCTCCAGCGATTATTTCATACACTAACCATAACCTCAACCCTTACCGTAACCCTAACCGTATTCTGAGCCGGAAACCCCTAACCCTACCCTTAACCCTTAACCCTACCCCTTTGTCCTCTGAGATATTGTCACTGCAGCAAATGTCAGCGCCTGGTTAGAATATTCGGATAATCAAAATGATTGATGTTAAAAGACTGGGTTCTTGATTTGTACATATTTCAGATTTGGATTTGAGTAATTTCAACCAAACACACAATTCATTGCAAACTTTATACAGAGATGCTGCACTTCAGGAAATTTCCTGAAAACAATTTGCTTAGATATATAGAACTAACTTCAGCAAAAATTAAGCATCTGTAAAAAAAAAAAAAACCCCAAAGGCTTAGAATAAAAAAAAATGTGTAAAAATTCCCTCAATGAAAATCAGAATGGTCATTCATTCCATTCGTTAATGTTCAGTGATCTACATCAGTGCAGGTATAAAGCAAGTTAGTGTGGCACCTACAAAGTCCAGGGAAATCCTGAGTAATACATGTGACATGTCTGTTTAAACATATGCTTATCAAGTAGTAGAATCACAAAGAGCACATGTATGTAGTGCTTGTTACCTATGGCCCCCTAGGAATTGCAGAGAAAAAAAAATGGGAGGTTCTCCACAAACCAAATTAACTGTAATGGGGAGTTCCTGAAATGAGCAAATTGAATGATTGTCTTTCGTATGCCTTGATCATTTTAAACTTTGCACAAAGTTTTAAAAAGTTATACTGACAAGACCACACAATTTGACACTCATGTAGAGGCACTATAGTAAAAAAGGAATTCTTATGATGTCCATGAAACTAAAGACAGTAATTAACTCTAACCCCTCCCCCTCCCCACAAAAATAAATAAAAATTAAATAATTGCAAAGTAAAACAATAACAACAAAAATCAGAATGCAATGAGTAGACTCTCTTTGATTATCCAAATTTTTCTTCAAGATAGTATTTAGTACTTATACTTGCAATATAGCAGAATTTTAACACAAACTGCTATAAAAGCATCTATTAATTTGTGGTATTTCTGAAGATAACATTGTCATAAAGAATAAAATAGTTGAAAAGCCATTTCAAAATCTATAAAAATGATCATGCTTTAAATACTGGCCGAGTATTAACACAGAAATGTTTATGTGAGACAATGTTAACTTTAAGTTTAGCAACACCGGGTGGATAAAAGCCAATCCTATTATTAAATGGTACATTTGAAATTGTCTCCATATTACAATAAAAGTGTTGCAAGATTCACTTGGAAACTATACGAATGGGGAACTGTAACGGAAGATTTTATATAATTGACCAGTACTCCAGTTTACTTAAAAAAGTTGGTATAATATTATTTTTTCCCCTTTTTCAACAGGATATTGATGATATGGTGAAAATGGAGAGACCAGACTGGAAATCTGTCATGACGTATGTCACAGCCATTTACAAGTACTTTGAAGCATAGGGAGCGACTCGTGTACATCACAGAGTCAGGGTCATCACCAGTCTTCATGCTCACAATTAGGCTTCCATCTAGACCCTTAACCAGTAATGGCTGAATCCATAAATGAATATGTGGAAGAGGATGGAGTGCTGTGAATACTCTCCAGACATTAACCCAATGGCTACAGGAACCAGATGTATCATGTGGTAACTCAATGGAAATGACAGAATCTCCTGGGCCATGGGTTAACAAAAAAATGTATATGAGCATTACCTTGGAGTTATGGGGGAAAAGAACCACAACCTGGTACAGACGTATGTGATATCGTACTGCCAAAAATGTTGGTGCAAGCAAATATGAATTTGCAACAATGTGTATTCAAATCTGGAATGTGAGGACCCACGACATGAACTAAGTGGAACATCAAGTGAGTACTGTGCATCTTAAGAACTTACGACATAACCATCGGTAGAGAAGTTGTCAACAGAGAGACATTTTTAACAGATTCATGTATACCGGTACATCGAGGAACCAGATTTATCAATTTCAGAGTATTCCCACTGAAATTTGTCTTTGAATGTGTCATCGTTTTTTTGTGTGGTTCAGACCTTTCATCATCCTTAAAATGTGCATGTGATTTTGTGATATGTTAAAAATCCAAAGTTATGAGATGTATTCTGCAACCACATGTGTATAGTTTGAGGTGTTGCGCAAGATACATCACCAAAGTGTTATCAGTTATGCAGTACTGGTAATCCATTTTATGTTGTCAGTGTTACTGCATGGTACACAGCCTTACATTGGCAATGGGGTTACCAGTCAGTTGCATCAGGCATGGGTGTATGCAAGGGAGTTCAAGAGGGTCATACAACCCCCCCCCCCCCATTTGAACAAAGAGGTGGCGATATTTGATCTAAACCTCATTCGATTATCATGAAAAATACATCGTCCGATAACACGATTTATCGCCAGAGTTGAAAAACAAATTTGTTGTGAATAAGATAAATCTATTTTAGGCGTAAATTGACAGTGCGCTCTTTAGGGCTGTTATCAAAATGTGGTCAAAACAATGTTGCTTTCTGTAGATCCTCTTGTAACTAGATCTGGAGATTTGTGGTGCCGACTGTTTATAAATGGCATTTTTGGTTGGCTGTGTGTTGACAGATTTGTTGACAAAATACTAAATGCACTACTGCTCTTGCATTACCACAATTTTGATAGCTGAACAGCACCAGGTATCTCTTTTACTCCAATCTCCCTGTTTTTACCTCTTGTGTGCAGAGTATTCTTAGCTATGGGGAATTCTTGGTCCCTCCCACTGCAGTGCAAGCATTTACCCCATTAGGTTTTCATAATAGACAGTATTTTGGGCCATATCGTGCCTCTGGCAATATTTTGAAATAATGAGATCATTATCATGTATTTCATATTTTTTCAACATCGACTAATTTTGATATCAAAATATTGCCCAGCCCTATTTGAAAAGGTCAACTTTTTTTGAGGGCCTTTTCACAGTGACATAAATGAACAAGTATTGTTCAGATAGATTTTTATCACATCTTACTGTTACATGTATTTCATTGCAAAAAAAGTCAAAAAGATTAAAATCACGACCCACCCAGAAAAATCTTGCTGTAATTTCAATGTGTAAAGGGCCAAAACATGATTACGACCCACCCACAAAAATCCTGGATGCACCCGTGAGGATGTGGGATTAAGTTGTACATGTATGTGTCTTGTGCTGAAAAAATATTCCTATGCAGTATTTTATATGTGTGTGAAGTGTATAAGGGACAGCCACATGTAGAATAATGATTCACCCCTCAAGTTTCACCCCTCC
This sequence comes from Eucidaris tribuloides, assembly GCA_001188425.1. Lineage (NCBI taxonomy): Eukaryota > Metazoa > Echinodermata > Echinoidea > Cidaroida > Cidaridae > Eucidaris > Eucidaris tribuloides. The sequence goes on from JZLH01S0009104.1 coordinate 53,119, forward strand.
CTGTATTGCAATCTATGTTCTGTGCTGTTTCTAGCATTTAAATGGACCGTAAAGTCGCAAGTCGTGGGCGGTTGGACCTGGCCCGACTCGGGTAATATTCGGGAATGCCCGTATACTTTCGGAAAACGAGCGCACATGAATTGTGTGCAATTCCTTATGCAGCACGTATTCACCCGAAGAAAGGCGAATTAAGCCCAACTGACCCTCATCGGCAATTCTGTTCGCAGCTCCACGATTGTTGTTACGCACCACTGAACTCTACACTATGTAGCATAGAGTTCAGTGTTACGCACTGCCTTGCAATAGGGGCAAGCGTAAGGTAAATAAACGTACATGGATTACGAGCGGCGCGTCCCTTTAAGTGAAAAAAAAAATCAAAAACGTGTTTCTATAGATAAAGACAAGAACAGAGGGAGCCAATAACTAGTCAATTTTCTGATAAGTGTTTCATGTGTGTGTTTGTGTCTAGAACAGAGAAGGGTAATGATAACATTTATGTTATGTAGTGCCTGCAGGTAGCAGTCTATTTGACTGAAGTGGCTACCCTATGTGAAAAAAAAATCAAACATTATTATTATTATTGATAATAATTGCAACTTTTCAAACTGTGGCAAAGCTTCCATGGTAGTTGAGTAGTATTTAATGTGTGGCTGATAATATTATAATGTATTTATATTTATGCTGACAAATAATCAATAAAGTCATTATGCAAAGGTATGTAAATTCCAAAGTATGTAGACTTACAGTAAGCTAGGTAAACACTTATTATTCCTACAGTCTGAAAGACTTCATTGTATTCAATTTATGAATGACTTATCGTTGAGATATGTTTCATGTGCAACTACAAGGGCTGCAAGGTTTTATGTGTAATCATTTTATGAAATCTTAAACCAAGGCTAGAGCATACACTCCACTGAACTCTTGAATTTTGTAAATATTGCGTTGTCTTATGTAAAAATGACTGTCTGAATTTGGACCAAATACTTTGAAAACATTCTTCTTCATTTTTTTTTCCAGAATAGCATTCAAACCGACTTCTGTGTCTGTCAAATGAAACGTAACACCGTCCAAATCGCCTCGTTGTCTCTACTTGTCGGTGTAAGAAGCAAAATTATGACATGTTCTTTCATTAGTATCTGCTCCATTTACTGTAAGGTATATCAATAATATGTGGATGTTGCTTGTAAGGGTATAAAAATATAGCTGCCTTTCTGGTATGATGTCATTGCATCATGGACCAAAATGCAAAAACTTGTTTTTAGCTTGTAGACATTTTGCAAGATGGTGCTTGTAGAGTAGCATAAAAGAATTAGCGTGGAAGCAATGTTGTTTAAGTATAAAATAAGATTGCATTGAATGTCATTTCATAAATAATAGACTAA
>JZLH01S0009116.1:23655-38441 GCA_001188425.1 Eucidaris tribuloides
TACATTCATGCACGCCATAAATTGATTTAGCTCTTAACTTTGTATTTATATTTCGTTAAACAATAATTCGGAGCCCGCTTTACCCCTCAGTGGGGGCAACCCAACCCCCACGATGACCCTTTCATATCTTGGCATGACCTCATTTTCAGGTCGAAATTGCAGCACATTCGCGGCTGCATGGTTGCCAGTTCCAATCAACACATTGTAAATGAGAAATTGCAGCACTCATTACTATGACAGTGTAATACCTAAATAAGGAAAGATTGCCCCTGTAAGAATCTCCGCGTTTTGAAATTGGACAACGTCTTTAAACCATGTACTGAACTGCATGTTTACCTTATGTGAATGTGGGAAATTGAGCCAAGATTAGTCAAATCGTGTATCAGAAAGAATTTACAACGCGGTTTCTGAGGAAAGGGGCGAATGTTTCATGGACAGATTAATTGATTGACAACGAAAATATAGAGGTGATATGAGCAGTAAGCGGCTCTTCAAAATAACACAGATAGTAATTATTTTGTGGACATCTTGGTAAAAACGAACGGGGTTAGGGAATTTTACACTAGGAGGAAAGATTGAGGGTAAGGGGAGTAAAAGAGGAAAGGTTCTGAATTTGGAAAAAAAATGGCAAGATGGAAGAAAAATAAACATCAGGAGATGTACCTGCTTGAAAAAGCAAGAAACGTGCAAATACGGGTACCCAATCAGCCAAGTCTACAGATGTGACATAAAGAAAGAGAAAATACAGGTATAGCCATATTTAGAAATAAAAGACGTTATAGTTGTGATTATAGAGTAGTGATCAACTTGGGAGTAATCAATCTTCAGGTAAAAACAAATGAAATGTAAGTATGCGACACATACTAAACCAAAGCTGTTGAAATAATGAGAACATTCCGATTCGAAATGTTTTGCTCGTAAGTTTGCTTGTTTTGTTTTTGTTTGTTTGTTTGTTTGTTTGTTTGTTTGTTTGTTTGTTTGTTTGTTTGTTTGTTTGTTTGTTTGCTTACTTTTTTTAATTGCCGGGAACGGTTTTGAGGGCAACGTAAACACTAAGCAGGATTGGTCCGTGAAATATACAATCACTTACTGGTTTTCAGGTCAAAGCATCTGCCCACCCCACCCTAACACACCACGTTTTTAATAATCTTTAAGTTACTACCGAAATTTATTTTAATAATATGTATCAAGAACCAGAACAAAGCACACCTTTAGTTATGTCTGGAGAGCTGGACAATGGTACAAATCATTTGTCAAATAAAAAGTCTGCAGTCCCAAGCCTCAATGCTTGTGAGCAAATTACTGGATGATTTGAAACGGAAGATGCTGTATGCTCATTTCATACAAACTGACACGGTTAATCTATACACGCATTCTTAAACACGGTAGTTCCTTCAGGTCATTGCACAATGTATAACAGTTAATCGTATTTTTAAGGGAGCCCTGTACTGCGTATAAAACATGAAAAAGGATAACAAATATTCTGATTATACAACGCAACAATATACACATTATTCATCAAAGTCACAGTATAAGTATATACAAACTCACTATACAAAATGCATCAGAATTGATAAGTTTATGCTTATAACATAACGGAAGATACACAATTAAAACGGTTTGATGTTCATTCCAAAATGAATCAAAACACCTTAAAGCCACTGGCTAACATTTACCACAGTTAAAAAAATGTGAGCTACATAATCCTCCATGGTCCAAGTGTCTTTGATAAGGTCTAAAAATGAAGCCCTGAAAAAAAAATGGTATTTCAAAATTATTTAGAGCTTTAAAAAAGTGAAAATCTACAAGCATTCAAATTGACCGGATTCACCTGCCCATTTCCTCCCACAGACTTACTGTGTGCAGATCAAGGGTATTTTGTCATCCACCGGAGCAGAAATTGTTTATTCATGTATACCTTGCCATTGGCAGCATAACTTTCCAAACTTTTGTATTCTAGTGTGTTTATTTGTCCATTTGAACATTGCTGTAGCCCAGATATCAAATTTTGACAATTTTTTAAATTGAAGCTCCACAATGTTAGCCTATCACTTTAAACGAATCATAAAAAAATACATCAATCAAAGTCAAACACTATTGCGAATGCCATGAATGTATTTGTTTTATTTCAATTTACTGTTTACAATCAAAATCTATTTATTTGATGATTAATCTACAATATTTCAGTGGGAGTGGAACATATTCAAATCTCAATCAACATCGTAAAAGACGACATACAAAAGAGATTCCAAATCTCAAACTGACCGTTGTAAACAAAGAACAAGGATATCAATACTAATGAACAATCCGTGTCCTATATCAGTTGGGCTTGCTGAACGTTTATTCGTTTGATTCATGTTACTATCTTGCATGATTTTCAAGTCATCCTGAAAGGAATCATTCAACAATATTTCCAGTTTTAACAAATCTACACTATGTGATCTTTCATACGACTGTCTGTGATAAGGTCTAAGACTTAATCCCAGAAGAGAAATGGCATTTTAAATACACATTAAGTGCTTTTGAAAGTGAAAAACAATATGCGACAATTCTATAGTTTTCCCCTACGTTTCTGATGTGTTTTGTCCCCAGGACATTATTCATGTGCCAGTATCTATCTGTGCATACTCTTGCCAGTGACAGTATAACTGTCCAAAGTTTGTGTTCTACGGTGTTTATTTGTCCAATCAAACACTATCAATGAGGCCAGATACCAAAGTTTGACAATTTTTTAAATGGGGCTTCCACAAGGTAAAATTGTGTCTTTAATTACAGGGAGGTTACCCATTATCAGGTGTACCAAGGGCGAGACTATAGACCGCCGATATTTGGTGGTGACACGAATGGGCGGCACTTCATTTTTCAAATTAGCTTGAAGTTTTCATACCTATGAATCACTGACAAGTTTACGGGGTTGAGTTGTGGAGCGGAGGTGGCGGGCCGAAAATGGTTGACCCTGTTTCAGGTGCGAGAGTACCAATTCGTTTGCTATCAGTGCTAAGCCGACTCTGAACAGTGAGAAACGCTTCAACCTCATTATCACGTTATGTATCAAATTTCAAGTACTGACCAATGAGCTTTGGTCTCCTATATTCTTATTAAAAGGCATCGCTGGTTCGCTGAATGTTTCCAATTTAAAGAAAACAAATCAAAACTACATGATCCTCCATGGTTTCAGTGTATCTGAAAAAAAAACACAAATGAAGCCCTGAAATTTGCAATTCAAAACAATTTTAGTGTTTTTAAAAACTGAAAATTAATGAGCGACCAGTCCAGTTTCTCTACTGACTGCTGTGATATATTTTTCCCACCATATTTATCTATGAATATTTTGGTAGTCAGAGCACAATGTTTAAAGTTTTGTGTGGTATGGTGTTTATTTGCCCATTTAAACTCCCCCATAATGTAGGCTAGATATTAAAATTCAACAATTTTGAAAATGGAGGATTCTACAATGTTAAGTAACCATTGCCTTTAATGATCAGTGATCTGAAAGTCCATCTCATAAAGCAAGCCATGGAGTGCCGAAGTGTGACGGCATTCTATAGTTAATGTAGGGCAATACCATAATCGGGTACAGAGTGTCGCATATATTGTTACCACCAATTGGAGAACCGCAGTGAATCTTGATTTGACTTCACGTTTTCCATCCGACGAGTTGATGCGTTTATGTATTTACAAGTATGTAGTCCATACTCTTCAAACAACAGATACATGTAGAAATGGCCCTTTCCTTATAAGATAAAGGTAGGAATATTCTTTTATATTGGGGGGGGGGGGAGGAAGAGAGGGGTTATGAGTTGCATAATGTGAACAATGGCTAACCAGAACGTTATCACTATCAATGGGAAGAAATGAGAGTACATATATGAGACATTCAATTAATGAATTGCCGTCCTTCAGAAGAAAGCGGTGCACACGGCTGAGAGAAGGCCTGAGCGCCAAACGAGAAATCCTTACAACAAGATTGTCTGGGAGCTATGCTGGGAGATGAAGCTTCTATCTATTTGATGGGGTTTTGTAGCAGGTTTCGAGACAGCGTGAAGTAGGGTCTACCTTCCCTGGCCACGTGCCTCTTTCTAGGAGTTGAGGGAGCAGTTATCTCTCTCTACCTTGTTTAGTGTACATGGACATCATGATTCTTCTCGTGTACATCAGTAAAAGTAACATTTTAAATCTACAAGAAACGGCAACATTACAGTTTGGCATACTTTCGTCAAATTAGTGAAATTACAATTGCATAATTACATATTTGTGGCTCTAAGTGTGAAAAAAATTGAACACTACGGACTTATCAAAGAGTGATCTTTACTCCCATATATGACACGCCACCGCCTCTCCTGGCCCACTGTTCGAATCAATATTTATCGGCGTATCAGTGATGTAATGACGAAGTCTATTGATACACACACCACAATAAAGTAATTATTAACCAGAATTCGAGGGACTCGTATAAATAGTGTAATCGGCTTTTTTATATTAGCCGACAACCGATTAACGAATGAACCTGTATCAGTGGAAACTCATGGAAAAACAAACACACGAAGATTCGGTGGTAATTGTTTTATCACGATAATAGAGCGTGGTTCGATGCATGTGAGTTTTTGTTGTTGTTGTTGTTGGTTTTTTCCAGTGGATTCAAACTCGGATTTTTCCGTGGAAATGTTAATCAAATTCAAACGTGACGAGTTTTTTCTTGTGTATAGTATAATTCTACGTTGTTGGCAACTACGTCATATATACTTAACCAAACCGCTATCAATACGTATATTTTTTCGTTGGTCATTTCCATGGAAATGCAAAAAAAAAAAAATCAAACATTGGAAGTAGGATGATTTGTTTAAAAGGGTCGTTTCCTCGGCTGTACATGTTTGCTGCACTGTTACGATGAAAACAATATTTCCCATGAATGTACCTGAAGCCTGCATCAGAATCACAGTATGCTTCTGATGAATGTCAGTAATTACAACAACAACAACAAAAGTTTTAATTCATTTAAAGTCAAACGAATTTATGTCGTCTGCTTATAATATCTTCCATTTCAGACCCCTTTAAAAATCTGTTGAAATGAAATAATTCCAAGACAAAACATCAGATAAATATTGTATTTTTTTTGCGACAAACTACCCGTTATATTTGTCACAAAATTCCATATGCCTAATGACACTACTGCATATTTTTTAATTATTGTAATTTCTGTCAGTGTGGTTTCATAGTTGACTTCAAATAAAAACCAAGCGCAACGAATTGGTAAGATATTCATCTGCGTGTTACGTCACATTGCTATAATGAGTGTGAAATAAGTAATGTAGCAGTTTCCTGTAATTTAGACATTATTGACTAATGTAATGATGGGATTAATATTGCTTATAAAATATCAGTCCGATTTTGCGACCTCAAGTTGTAATGTAATATCCATACACCGGGTCTATAGCTAAAACCCGGCTGACCTAGAAAAGGTACGGTGCATTTACGATCATGTTCGAAATTATGGTGTCTGCACGTACGTGACCTCCACTACCGGTGAGTTTCTGAATATTTTGCAAGAGTGCAAAACTATACCCTAAACTTAAAAAAGAAAAGAAAAAAAAACACGACATTTTTTTGAAAGAAATTAGTTTCGATGCCCCATTGGAAATTAAATGTGAGAACGTGATACGTAAATTTTGCTTATGAAAGTGTTTTTTTTTGTATTATCATGTATCTCATGTGACGTAACACTATAGAGTAATAAGATATGAGCGATAAAAATTAAAACTCAGATTCATTCCAAATGTAACATAACATAACATAATCATTCTACTTTCATGTTGTACATTGAAACTCGGTTGCGGGTGACTACTCAATTTTCTAAAATGTAATAATAATGACATTTTGTAATGCACCAAAATCCACCTAATATAGGTGCTCATTAGCGCAGATACGTAAAATTACACTGGGGAACGTAATACATTCACAGTAGAAATAAATAGGTGATAATCACGGTTAAAATGCATTTTTTCGTGAGGTGAGTTTTGAAATTAGATTTAAATATATTAAAATTGTTTTTTGTCCAAGTTTGTGTAAGTTGTACTGCATGATGGCATAGGGTAGAACGTTCACAACAATGCAACCAGTCATGCATGAGCATTGCAAATTCAAAACGTGGACAAAAAAACAATTTTGATCGGTTTGACAAAATTGACGGTTACGTACTCACCCGTGACCGAGTATGAATGACCAATATACTACATGTACATTAAAGGAAAGTGGTTATGGTATCATTCCGTGATACAGTTTTATGATAATCCTTTCCCCGCTTTTGAGTAATTTGGGATTGAATAAAGGTAATATATAGTGAGTATATATGCGCCATACATAATCATCGTTTAATACAAAAAAAGTGTATCTATAGAGCGAAAGAGGAGGGATATTACCGTACTCTATTCAAACACACATCGTAAAATTATACTTGTGTAATATAGTGTCGTAATGTGCTAAGTCTTTGATAATAACATTATCAATTAAGCCAGATCTTCGTTTTTCCACTCGATCCTCCATTTTATCGAATACAATTAGCACTTGCAAGGATTTCCATTATCTTCAAGTATATGAGCTTCGCCCTTGTATTTGTTCGGTTTTAGTTCTGTTTGCTTTACAGTCATGCACTTTGCCTTAGACAAGTAAACCGTGTATCTTCTTCACCAAGTTTAGAACTTGTGAAGATAGAGAACTGATATTGCCACTCCTGATGATTTAAACAATAGTGTTTCATTGAAACTGTTTTATGAAAATGAAGGGCAACAGTGAAACGATTTACAGGCGGTCGCCATTTCCCTACAGGTTCTTTTATGTTTTATGCACATTTTCTCCCGCGGTAGTTTGGTTAAATGCACGTACCCTAATTTAAGCTGATGTCCCTTCGGTACAGAACAAAAGTCATTCATAATTTTGGAATAAAAACTCGGTATAATGATTATTATTTTTTGGCGAAAGAAAACTAAGTTGATAACTAAAATGAAACAAATGAATACAGTAAAATGGCACTCTTATTTATGTTTTAAGTCTTTCTCCACACACTATTGCAGTAGGTTGTAGCCTGTACAGTATAATGTTTCAAGTCAGTCCTCAGACAGATTAAGATTCATTAAGTCAAAATCGATAAGCCAATAATTCAATACACATCGTTATTGAACAGAAATGACAGCAATGGTAACGGGCTTGATCTTTGCCGTAATGGCTTTCTCAATTCTAAAGTTATATCAAAGAAAAAGTAATTCTAAAGAAGAAGAAAAAAACCCTCCACGCACGTGAGAAATAATACATCAATCGGCATGATTTCATCAATTTTGATTATAGGGGATATATAAAACGATAGATAAGGGACGGATAGAAATGAATAGACAGTTCAAAACAGAGCAATGAAAACTGAACTTTGAATAAACATGGTACAGCGTACCATCGAAAATGGACTTATTGAAAAACCCACTGCATTTTAGAGGGGCGTTCGTCATACGTTTACGTGAACGTGGAAGAGTTCGTAATGGGTACACAAAACGCATCAACGTGCGTTTTGCCAACATAACTTGTGCATCCGAAATGGGAGTTAACTTTCAAGCAACATTTGAGATTCCATCGGTGTACTTCCGCCAACCAAGACATACTTTAATGACGTATTTATTTTTTTTTGTAAAGCATCACCTAATACGATTCCTTTTAATCGTCTCTATACATTTCAAAATAAGCAGAGCTACCAAGTGGTACTAGTTTTCAGTAATTTCTACTGAAAATGGTGAAGAACATTGACGGTTGCATGAAAAATACTGATTTTATCAAATCACACAGTTTTATGTTATTCTAGTATCATTCTACTGCCTTAAAGATTGATTCCAGGATTTGCAAGTCCATCCCTTCCCCTCATTATCAATACCAAATGGTAGTTTAGTACGTACAAATGGTGTGTTGAAAGTTTGAGATCCATACGTCACGAATTTGTTGTTTTATGAGAAAAACCAATAACGATATGTTATCAGAATGTTGTTCTTTCTGGGAGTTTAAATTTTGCTCAAATTGCGGATCACGGTTCGCATGACCAGCGGAGCACACTGATTGGTTACACGGCTAAACTCCGCGCGACCTTGAACTAACGGCTGAGCGGACAATTTTGGAACTAATGGAACGGCCCGTGCACATTAACGTCACTGTGTAAATTTTGAAGTTTAAATGTCCAGATTTTCACCAAAACTACATGTACGTATTCTACCCAAAGGTTCTATGACAGATGTTTATTATACTAATCTTCACATTGTGAACGATTTGAGCTGATTTCATTCATTTTGCCGTTTTCTGGCGTGCAAATCCCGTACCCTGTCTTTAAATTTTTTGCTGAAGTTACTGATTTTGATAGAAAATACTGCAAAAAATACTTTTTTTAGCTATAAAATTATAGGGCACTGATGAAAGTTGGCAGCTCTGCGTAAGTCCAGATTTTGTACTCTCTTTAAAAAAGAGTGAAATTGTTCACTCTTTATGGAGTGAATGTCAAAAAGAGTGGATTTCGGAGTGACCTCGAAGATAACTCAGAATCCCCGAGTGATTCCTGAGGTCACTCCAGAATGAGTGAAAATCACGCAAGTTTACTCGAAATTCACTCGAAAATCACTTAAATCCACTTTTTTTGACATTCACTCCTTAAAGAGTGAACAATTTCACTCGTTTTTTTAAAGAGAGTATATACGAAAGTCTAAGTGTGATAATGAGGACGTTAACTCTTGTCAGTAAATCTTGTCTAATCGTTTCATAATTATTCAATCAGATTCACTTAAAGGCAAGGTCCACCCTAACGTGAACTTGGTTGTAATAAAAGCAGAACAATGAGAGAAACATATTAATGAAAGTTTGGCGAAAATCCACCAAAGAATTACGGAGATATGAACATCCAAATTTTTAATTTTGTGACGTCACATACGAGCAGCTCTCCATATGTCATGTAATATCAATTCAATAAATTGCCACTTTTTATTGGTTCATGATTAATGAATGTTTGTTTTTCATAGCAGCATTTATAATAATGTTTCTAACTATATATTGAATGCACAGGTAACATCATTTTCAATTTTCTGAGAAAACAGCACGTTATGGAATTTATATTACATGACAATTGGGGAGCTGCTCGCATATGACGTCACAAATTTAAAACTTTGAAAGTTCATAACTCCGCAATTCTTTGGTGGATTTTCGCCAAACTTTCATTTATATGTTTCTCTCATTGTTCTGCTTTTATTAAAACCAACTTGACGTCAGGTTGGACCTTGCCTTTTAATATCTAAATCGTATACTGTGATTATTATAGCTGATGTATGACCTTTTTGAACCTTATTTTTTTATGAGTGTTATTTATTATTTGTTCTTACCCGTGCAGGTGCATTTTTGATTCCATATCTAATTTCGCTGGTCCTGTGCGGCGTTCCCATCTTTTTCATGGAGGTATCGCTGGGCCAGCAGCTACAGACAGGCGGTATATCAGTCTGGGAGATTTATCCACTATTAAAAGGTATAGTCTAATCAATATTTTTACTGAAAAATTGGGGGTACTACAGTGTGTATAAAAAGGGTAATCCATGTTTAGAGAGAATGTATTCCCAAATGTTTTTATTATAGAGATATATATGCTGTAAAAAAAAAATACGGTGTAAAAACAACACCAGTCGGTGTTGTGAAGGACCGAACCCTCAGGTATTAACAATACACCATGAAGTTTGAATGCAACACCAAATATTGTTGATAATATAACAAACAGAATGTGCTATAATAACACCATTTGATGTTGAACTAACACCATGAATTTAACACTGGTGTAAGATGTTTGCTGCGGTCCTCTCACAACACCGACTGGTGTAATTCTAACACCACTGTTTTGCAGTGTAAGTATAATATTCACAACGAGCGGTTTTTTTTCTCTCTCTCTCTTTCTCTCTTTCTAATGATACCTCACTCGCATCACTGGTGCCACGCATGACCGAGTACATTGCTCTTCAAAAGAATAATGCCAAATCACACCTATAGACAGTTTTGGCAAAACTTGCATGAAATGCACCTCTCGCCTTTGAAACATGAACCAGTCATCGGTGTTCAGTCTGTCATCCATTGACAGGGGCGTTGATCCATGTTTCTGAATGGGGGAGGGGGCAAATGTGAAAACATGTCGAAAATTTTCGGCGCGCTTGGCGCGCCAAATTTGAATACAGAATTTTGCGCAAAATTGGCAATTTTGTCTGTTTAATAGTATTTTTATGCCATGTTTAATGGTTCTATAGTGCTTTCCAATGCTTTTAAAAACATATATTTGCATTGCATATTAATTATGAATATTTCAAATTGTCAAAATTATTGGGGGGCAAATCGATATGTTTGCCCCCAATATTTTCAGGGGGGCGATCGCCCCCTGTCCCCAGGGATCGACGCCTCTGTCCATTGACCAAAACTTGCAAAAGATTGTTCTCTTCAAGAGCGATGTAAATGGGTCATGTATGGCACCAGAGATGCGAGTGAGGTATCAATGAAAAGAAAAGAAAATGATCTTTATGAATACAGGTATTTTACTTAAAAATCTCTATTGTAAAAAAGAGTTGGAAATAATTTCTCTCTAAACATGAATTAACTTTTCTTTGAATACACACTGTAAAGAAGCGTAGAACCCTTAACCAGCTATCCTAGGTACACGTGTGCAGTTGGAGATCTCCACATCTTCCGTAGCTGCAAGTATTAAAATGAAATGATAAAAATTGCCAATTGTCGAATATTTTGTTTTGTTTTGTATTAAGAATAAGATGAAAATATGAACAGAAGGCCAATCAAGCGTTTCACTGCAACTAAACAAAATTATTTATTTATTATTGTTATTTATTAATGTTTTGGTTTTTCCCAAATCTTTTCATTTTTCTTCTATTTTATATTTGCTGATTGCATGTGAATGTATTACTTTCATCCATCAACTCATCACTGATCTCTTTTTTTAACAGCACAATTGAGGCCCTTGGGAAGAAACTGTAATATCTTGGCTATTTAAAGGATCAGAATAACTATATATCAATCATTTTATTTCTTTTCTACGATATACCCATTGAAATTCTTTGTACAGTGAAGAAGACAAAAAGTAGTTTTGCAAGCGTTTGCGTGATAAAGGAGATCCATCGAGTCTTTTGGGCGCGCATGCGACGACTTACTTAAAGGTATTAGTTAACATTTACCACAGTTAAAAAAAAATCTGAGCTACATGATTCCCCATGCTACCATTGTCTTTGATAACGTCTAAAATTGACGCCCTGAAAAAAATTGTATTTCAAAATAATTATTTAGTGCTTTAAAAAAGTGAAAATCGTAAGTTGATCAGATTCACCTGCCCATTTCCTCCCATAGACTTACAGTGTATAGATCTAGGTTATTTGGTACTTGGCCAGAGTACTAATTATTTATTCATTCACATCTTGCCAATTGCCAGTGGCAGCATAAATTTCCAAATTTTTGTATTCTAGTGTGTTCATTTGTCCATTCATGTAGCTCAAATAGCAAAGTTTGACAATTTTTTCATTTGAAGCTCCACAATGTAAGCCTGTGTCTAATCAATAATTTTTGATGTTTTTATTGTGTCAGGGATATTATTGTATAATTCAGGAGCTGATGACTGAAACGACCTTGAACCATAAAACTGTGTTTAATAGAAGGGGTGGGCAAATGACAATTTTTTAAAAAAACAAGTGGATTCTATTATCATTTTGGCTGCTGAACACAAATCCGAAAATCATTTTGACCTCCGATCAAGTTTTATATTGGTTCGCGCCATTTTTTTTTTGCAAAAATGGCGGGAAATGGCTTTTTGGCCATATTTTTGCAGTAAAATGCATAAAAGTGATGGGTAATATATCTTTTTATATGTTTTTGAGGTTGCTGAGTTCAAATTTTGGCATATTTAAGACATTGGAGGTATTGGTAGCGTGATATCTGCAAAAAAGTAATATTTTACACAAAAATATATATATACACACAATGTTAGCCTATCACTTTAACAGGGGTGATCATATTACGGTTATATCACGACACCGTTCTTTGATTTCCAAAACTTGATTTCTTATTTAGCTTAGGTATCAGTTTATGTAGGAGACAAAATTACACAGTGAATGGTGTAAACCGATAACACAATTATTACCGAGATCTTGGGTGTGCGCAAGTTATGTGATCTATTTCTATAGTACATGCAGTGTCAAATATTACTGGTAATCCTGTGAAGTTTATACTTTTAATTCGTGTTGCCATCGTATGAATTTTAAACAGCTTAGTCGCTTTCTAATATTTCGCTAATTCGTTTTTAGATTGATATATTGTTCCTACAACTTTTCTTAGGAAACGGTTTCTTATTGATAAAGCAAATTGGTTTTTAGGAATGGTAACGACTGTTATAATTCGTTTAAGTCAATCCTATTCTTTAAACTGGTATAACACATTTCTTAATAAAAGAAGTATCATTTTAAAACAACATTGCAAATTATAGTCTTGTATTTCTTGACTAAAAATCGGAGAAAAGTGGGATAATATCTCAGAAATGGTATCATGAGTAATTGTCACCAACGCAATTGAGAAAAAGATTGCGCAAAACGTATTGTTACTCTATATTTATAACTTGTTTATATATTTCTATTTCATAATCGTACAGGTGTGGGATTTGCCGGTGCAACCATCGCAGCCATTCTCAACACCTACTACATCGTAATCTGCTCGTGGTCTCTGCTCTATTTCTTCTTCTCCTTCCGGGCCGAGTTACCGTGGGGAGATTGTGATAATTACTGGAACGATTTAACTTGTAACGACCCCTCGTTGCAGGGCGATAATTGTACGGCACCCACCGGGTTCTTCTGCTCCACCAACGGCAGCTTCGTGAACAAATCTATCGGGGAGTCTCCCGCTCAGCAATTCTGGGAGTGAGTAAACCATGACTTCTGCTTAAAATATAAATTACCATTCTACGATTTAATGCATTTTCTGGTTGAAATAATGTTATTGTTGTTGTTGTTGTTACTGTTGTTGTTTTAGTTTTCCCATTGAAGATGATAGCATTGAAAGTGACACGTGACGTACCGTATTCAAAGAGTGATACGTGTGGAAGTGAGTGAAACCCACAATAGAGAAACTAAGTCTTGTGTTTCTGTTGTTAAATTGCCAAAATCCCAATGTAAATCCCTTTTCACGTAATGTTGGCTAGGATTACAAATCAGAGTTAATGTTCTGGCTGTTTGGTTTACACTCCAGTATCATGTATGTAAATTTAGTTTTAGAAAGTTAGAAAGTTAAAAAAGTTAGTAGCTAGAAAGTTTTGAGGAAATATAATAAATAACACCAAGATAAACTTGGATTATATTTGGATCGTATTTCGTTTTAAGCCTGTAATAGAGAAACGGTACTACCATGGTGTGCTCGATAAGTTATAGGATATTACAGCGCTATATAAAGAAAAAAATAACGATTTTCTAGGTGTCTTCACATTTTCCAGTAAAGATATTATTATGCCAAGCAAAATCTGTTTGTATCGTTATGACAGTAAAGAATCTACAATCTGTTTAAATACCAATTAAAGTGGCATGTGCAGGGATAAATAGGGGCGGTGCCACGGGGGGGGGGGGGGCAGGGCCGCGAAAATCCCCCCTCCCCCGCTCGAGCAACTGACTTTTCGGCTGCTGATTTGGCAGTGATTTTTTTTGGGGGGGGCCGCAAAATGTTTCCCTGACGGATTTCGCCCGCCCTAAGATTTTACCCTTACGCCGCCCATGAGGATAAATACTGACATGTTTTAGATTTACTGTATGTGCTGTGTTAATTATGATCACTTGTCTTCTTTGATTTTCAAGAAACCGTATATTAGGTATTAGTGACGGAATAGACGACATAGGAAAGTTACGATGGGATCTGGTAGGATGTCTAGCCCTCGCCTGGATTCTGACTTATTTCTGCATCTGGAAAGGTGTCAAACAAACTGGAAAGGTAAACAAATCCCTCCCTGCTCCTTTTCTTGAAGTCAGCTAAACAACTTTTTGTGTGTTACACCGCTTTGTTATTCTAGCAGTTAAAGCATTTCTAATGTAAACACGTAATAGATTCATGATACGTTGTCAATGGATGTGGTAATTTTGAACCAATGAACGATTCCCTCATGTTTTAGAATCTGTCCCATTATTTATTTATTTATTTATTTATTTATATATTTATTAATCGATATATTTATTATATATGAGAAATTAAATTAGGAGAGAAATAGGAGCCTCGCTTAATCAAAAGGTCTAAAAAAATGTTTACTTCACTGGCCCTCCGCATAGGTGAAAATAGCAGTGGTTAAAAAAAAAAGAATGGTCTACGCCCACAGTCGAACCCAGGTTTTTCGTTAAAGACGTCAATGCTTTTACCACAAGGCCACGAAGACCGATTGAGGTATTGACAGACCCAAATTCAACCAAGCAGAGGACCACTTTCTCAAACTTTGTGTCCAAATACTTCTATGTAGCAGAACAGTTTTGAACAACTACAAAAAACAGCATTTTCACCAGGATATAGCCTAGTACATAAAAGACATTTTAGAATTATTATACTTCACTATTTACGACAAAATAATCTATGGCAACGTACGTCTTATGCTTGCGAATGTTTACTCATATCGACATAATTTATAAGGACAAATAAATTAAGAAAATTAATAAATTAAGAAATTAAGATGTAATTGTGTGTTTTGATTTGCAGATTGTATACTTTACTGCCCTGATTCC
>JZLH01S0009119.1:31286-47044 GCA_001188425.1 Eucidaris tribuloides
ACGAGATCAAAAAAATTTGCGCGGCGGCATGGCCGCGAAATTTGTCGAGGGGGGGGTCAAATTGACCCCCCCCCCCAGTTAATATAGGGTTAAAGGAGAAATTGGTGCTTACAGGTTATATTCCAAAGGGTTATATTTCCCAACAGTCCATTATTTCAAAGATCTAATACTATGCAATTCGAATTAACAAACTCTTAGCCCTTCGGTATAGTTTTAAAGGAATTTGTTGGTTGGGACTATTAGGAACCTTTAAAATAATGAGCTTTACCCCTTTTTGACATGAACATTTTTATACACAAAACTAAAGAAATACTAATGGCATGCTAAGACATAAATTTTCAATGAAATTCATCCACATAGTTGTACCTCTTTTGTAGCCTTTCAGAGGTACATGCACCTTGACTTTTTAAGGTTCAGTCCCTGTCAGTGTTTCTATGACAACAGAATTCGCCTGACAACCAAGATACCCACGGAAGTGAAGTCCTATGGTTTGCAGTAGAAATATAACTATATTTGGAGTTACTCTAGAATAATATGCTCCTACTTTAATCAAAGTTTCATTCAAATGAACTTTCAACTCAGTTGGAATCCTGTTTACATTATGCAAGTCATTTGAGATTAACACAAATACTTTACTGAGCAAACTAGAATACTTTTGGTACCTTCAAAATGAAATCAGGGCTGCCAACTTTCTTCAATGCCTTTGAGTAATTTCTTAGCTGAAAATCAGTAATTTTGCCATATTTTGAGTCCAAATCAGTAATTCTAACATAAATGCAGTAGAATTATACAAAAACACTTGACAAAATCAGTATTTTTCAAGCAACTTTCGGTATTCATCAGTATTCTTCTACCATTTTCAGTGGAAATTACTGAAAATCGGTACCACTTGGCAGGTCTGTGAAATTGAGAAATTTTGACCGGAGTCTCTTTGCGAACATTATATTGTAGAGGACCACAGTTGCGCCCTCATAACATGCCCCTCGTCCTGCCCTAGTGATGGACGAGTACAGGCATTGACATGGCACACTTCATATTAGTTTACTATCTTTGTTATATATAAATTTAAAAGACATCCATTCAATTAATTTATTACTGATCGATACAAAAATATATCTATACATTTAATCATACAGGTGAAAAATCTACAATTTGGTGGGAAGTAAACTTGACATTACAGCACCTTCCAACAATCCAGCACCAGGATTTATGTGGTGAAGGTTTGTCTATGGCATACCACATGTACAACTATGGCATACCACATGTACAATGTGGCAGATATTAACAACTACTCAAATTACTGCAACTTTTGCACTTAAAGTCATTTATGGGCTAAAAGTATACAGAACAAAATTTATCATCCACTTCATTTAGCAAACAAATTTTGATACTTACATGTATATAAATTCGTTTTATTCTAAGAACAGTTATCATTTAAATTAATCCCATGCCCCCCCCCCACCCCCACATAAAATAGAATAATGTACAGTTCACTTCTGTATGCTTTTACATATTATTTCATAAAATAAATACCACGTAACTACAAATCAACTGCTTTCATTTAATACTGCTGCTGTAAGCATGCTTGTGTTTCTCATATTGGCAGTCACATCTAAAACTAAACCAAACATGCAATGATGAAATTAAGTAGGCAGCACATCAATTAAGAAATGGACACAAAAAAGGAATATATACATGTACATATGACAGACAATATAAGTTAATTTCTTCGACCCAACAATTTCTGGCAACAAGCTTGGAGAGCACTGAGTGAAATATGCATCTTTATTAGCTGGTGAACTTACTGAATGCTTTAAGTTTTTTCTTTTTGTGAATGAAGCTGTTACGCTTCTGTTTAGAATGCTGGACATCTGCAATGAGGAAATCCTAGAAACCCACCGATAGTATTCAACCATGTTCAAGGCCATACACTGTCGCATGGCCGGCAGTAGGGCCCTAGCATACGTTTCTGGCAAAAGGGCTTTAACACTAAATTGACTCTAGCTTGAAAATCACTGGCTTTTTTCACATGATGAAAGCAAATCAGATCCTTCTGTCAGTCTGTTAAGTGCAAATATCACATATTAAGGTAATATTTCTCAAATGAGAAAATTACTGTTAAGGCCCTTCAGCCCATCTGCCAGGAACATATGTTAGGGCCCTTCTGCAGGTCACACAACGACATAGCAAAGAAAGGGGACCAGTACACACATATGCCGCCGCCCCCCCCCCCCCCATCAAAAAAACTTTAAAAATACATTTCAAACTAATGATCATCACATGCAGATGCAACTAACAATGACTGGGAGTTGCTATTTTCTGCAATCTGGCAGGCACTTTGGCAATTTTGCTTTTTTCCCACTTAAAGGTAAATGACATGATTGGGGGTAGACCTCAACTTGGTAGAAAACTTTTCTAGAATCAAGTAAACTGTGCAAGAACTCTACTGTGAACATTTTGTAGTCAAAAGCTGATTTATTCTAAAATAATTTCCATCAGTATGACTTGTGACAGATAAATCTGTTGTGTAGCTTTCTATGAGGTTTATTTCTATCGGGGCTCGAGAGAAACAAAATGTTGGTATGTTCATGCTTGATTTGGCTTAAGTAAACAAATTCAAAATAAATCCTACTAGCCAGGAGATACACTCCAGCTGGTGTATCTTTGATATATCTTTCAGCCGGTTTGGTTTAAGAGGCATTATTTATTTCTCCCAATCATATCACTGCCCTTTAAAGCCACTGGCTAACATTTACCATGGTTAAAAAAAAAATCTGAGCTACATGATTCCCCATGCTACCAGTGTCTTTGATAAGGTCTAAAAATGAAGCCCTGGAAAAATTGTATTTCAAAATTATTATTAAGTGCTTCAAAAAAGTGAAAATCGTAAGTTGACCGGATTCACCTGCCCATTTCCTCCCATAGACTTACTGTGTGTAGATCTACATGTAGGCTATTTTTTACTCGCCCCAAGTATTAATTGTTTATTCATTCATATCTTGCCAGTGGCAGCATAAATTTCCAAACTTTTGTATTCTAGGGAGTTTATTTGTCCATTCCAGCACTACTATGTAGCTCAGATAGCAAAGTTTTACAATTTTTTTAATATGAAGCTCCATAATGTTAGCCTATTACTTTAAGTATTTACTATTCTACTGATAATAATGGCAGTGTTAAGTCTATGTGAAGTTCAGAGTCAGAACATGCGAGTTAAACTGAGGTATTGCATAAGAATTACATGTAGGTTTACGTCACAGTTAGAAGGTAGAATAAGGATTTGGATTATAACTAGTGCAGGTTCAGATTGGTGTTTTCGGTTGCAGTTTCTTTATTTCTCATACTTGTATGTTCTCGTAGCATTATCAAATAGCTTTCAAATTCATTGAAAATATGCACACACAAAAATCACATACAGTGATTTCTTAATTGTCATGCTGTTAGACAAACCAAATATGAACAACGGTTAAAAGTATGCTGTTGCAATTTCCTGACAGAAGGACATGGTGTATGAAGTAATTTGTGCAACAATTGCAGAAAGAAATTTATTGTTTTCTGGTAATCTGAAGCAGATTAAGTGGATTTAAACCCACAATTTCATTTTTAATTCAAAATATCCAAAAAACAAAGAAATACATAACAAATTGGTCACATGACAAAAATGGTCCAAAAGTTCAAGAGGCTTAAAGATTGTGTCATTCATTTGCACGTCAAAAAACATCTAAAAGAATGAAATCAGGTGAAATCATATCCAATACGAAGATCAATATAAATAAACACCTCTCATAGAGACTTGGGTTAAAATGTTGAGTTTTGGTGAAAATCTGGACGGTTAAACTTCATCCTTTTCCAAATGACTCTGACGTCTTTTCAAAAAATCTGTGATGTCAACGTGCACGGGCCATTCCAAAATTGTCCGATCAGCCGTTAGCCGAAAGTCGCGCGGAGGTTAGCCGTTTAACCAATCAGTGCGCTCTGCTGGTCTTGCTATGGTACACATAACCGCAATTCGCAATTTGAGCAAAATTTAAACTCATGGAAAGAACAACATTCTGGTAACATGTCGTTATTAGTTTTTCTCATAAAACAACAAATTCATGACTTATGGATCTCAACCTTTCAACACACCATTTGTAAGTACTAAACTACCGTTTGGTATTGATAATGAACTTAATGAAGGGAAGTAATGGACTTGCAAATCCCTGACACAATCTTTAAAGGCAGGAATATTTTTTGCACCCCTCCGGCAGCACAACAAATCATCACTTGTTTTTGTTGTTGGTTTTAATGGCGCATGTCAATCGATGTCCGATTATTCACTCGTAACCTTAGGCTATTTATGAAGGAAATGTCCATGAAATCTGAAGATAAGTCAATACCTAGAATTTGAAAAATGCACCAAACACTCACTGTCAGTTAGTCTCTGTGTGGAGCTCACAAAACTGAGTCAATTTAGTAGTAGTATTTCAGTATTTACACATGGTCTATTACAATCTGCATATGAATGATACTCTGAGATTTACACATACAATTATTTTATATTCATGAAGGCATAGGACACACATTTGTAAATTGTGAATGAATTTCATGTTGTATGATGGACACCCACACACTATGATAGTCTGAAAGTAGACTAGGAATTTTGGTATCTGCGATACTTAAATTCAATCAAAAATTCAACAGTCGCTATAATACCAACCAAACTGAGTTTTTAGCTCGTAGATTTTTCTAAAGGATCTTAAATAGTATTTCTTTCTATACACGAGGGTATTAAGATAATGTTATTTTATAGGCATGCAAAAGAGACGCCCTGTCCTTAAGTGGTCGATGGGTTGATCTATCAAATAAACTCCTTTCAGAATTAAACATTTGAGTTGATTATTTTTAAACAAAATGATTTAAATCACATTTAAATCAAATCTGATTTAAAATTCTGACCCTGATCTTAAACAACTTTGCGCAACCTGCACACAGTATTTGCATCTTGGTGTGACTGCGTAACAGCTTTTACCTGAGATTTCATATTGGCATGTCAGTGGGAAGCTAGGTGGCACAAAACCTGCATTTAGTATGAAGGGGGTAAGGGGTCAATAAAAGAGTTGATGAAAATTCATCACACACAGCTAAAATAGGTCACTCTTGGGTGAAATTGAAATGACAGTAGTCTACTAGCAGTTCAATTCAAGATATTTAAGATTATATCTCTTGTCATTTTGTTTGTGTTGTATATCATACATTAGACAATTGTCATACCATTTGTCACTTAACCCGTTGAAGACTAAACATGAGATATCTCGTCACGAGGTCCGTGGGGAAATGCATGTTAAAGCAAAATCAAACTATCTTCAATGGGTTAAAGATATACAGCATAACAGGAGGTAGTCCTCAACTTGGGGAAAACTACATTAGAATCAAATAAACTATGCAAGCACTCTGCTGTGAAAATTTTGTGGTCAATGTTGACTGATTTTAAAAGAAATCCCATCAGTATTCCTTGTGACAGGCAAACTTGTTGTGTAGCTTTTGATGGGATCAATTTCTATCGGGGCACGAAAGTATTTAAAAACTGGTATGTTCATGCTTGATTCTCAGGAAGTAAACGAATTCAAGACAAATCCTTCCAGCCACGATTTACACTTCAGAGTGGTATATGTCTGAACTCATTTGCATCTTGAGGCATTTTCAAGTGTTCTCGATCATGCCATTAGCCCGGTATCCCCGGCATACTTTGCAATGTCCTAATCTCATATAAAAGCTGTAAAATGGCTTGGACCTGGAACTCTTACACTCTCTTCCTGGATTCAGCAGAACTCAGTTTTTACCTGTAATATCCAGACATTTCTCTCCTGTCAATTTTTTTTTTTTTGATGTTTTGTCACTATATAGGAGAGCAGAGGAAGTTGGAGAGTGTGCAGAGGCGAGCAACTAAAATGATTCCAGGATTTAGATGTTTCAACTATTTGACAGGAGTGTATGAGGCTGAACACGACCTTTTCCACTTGGCCCACAGGAAGTCTAGAGGTCACAAAGTCAAACTAGACAAGCAATATTCCCGGCTTAATTTCAAGAAATATTTCTTCAGTAACAGAGTTGTTGATTTATGGAATCGCCTCCCAAAAGTTTTTTAATTAAATTAAATTTAAGTCTTTTAATAATAGACTGGATAAATACTGGTCAAAAATCCCGATCTTGTCTATGAGCCTGTAAAGGCTGCATGACTTCTTCACAATTTCTTGTCCTTTCCCACATATTCAACTTGATAAGCCGAGGAAAATGTACAATCTTATGTGATCGCAGTCAACAATCAATGAACGGGCAGTGTCCTATATCATCATTGGATTAAAGTAAAGTCAGTAAAGTTTTGAGAATTGCACACATCGTATCACGCTACATTACCCATGAAATCAAGCATGCATGTTACAAAATCAAATGAAAATCCTAGCTTCTCTATAGCCTACAGTCATGAACTACATGTACTAAAGGTTCCTGGTGAGTAATGGTTTATCATCATCAAATTAGCATAATCAAATTCTTTTGTGAGGCTCCTCAGCCAGCCAGACAGTAAGCACTGTACCACACCCCATTGGACTCGGACTTCATTTGGCTTTATGACACTAGACTCTACATAGACTGGCTGGTCACAGAACTACATGTATGACACACCAAAGAGAAACATTCTACAAGGGCATACACGTCACAGCATATTTTATGAGACTGACTAGTTTTAGAAACGAGCAATCCAGCAGAATCTTCTTCACACTTAACGTGTACAAACAGGATTGGTATTTTTTTTAAAATTTTATTTCTATATCTATTTTTTTTGGGGGGGGAGGGGAGGGAGGGGGAGGGGGAGTGCAAGGGAGGGTTACAGAATTTCTTTAAAATCAGATATTTTTTTTTATTCAAAGCATTTTTTTTCAATCAATCTAAGCTTTGCCTAACCCTGATATGACAGAATTTGAACCAATCTATTATTTGAAACACTTGAACCTTCAATTTTTTTATTTTTTTTTCAACAACAAACAGAAAATAATGTTTTTCATGATTATTTTTTCCACCATTTCACCACATAGCCAAACACATATGTAATTTCTCACATATTATGAATTTCTTATTGGAGACAATGACTACACACAAATCATAGATTGAATTTGATATTCAAATCAACCATTTAACTCTTAACATGTCAGAGGATTTAAACCTCTATGGACTTTACATGTATTATAGGGTGCAGATCTGCGACTTTGGCACATTAAGAGTTTAATCACTTGATTTAAACCTGCCAAACCTGGATAAGAGTGCAGTTATTAAGAGCAACTCTACAAAGACCAGTCTTATTCCGTCGATATGAATAGGGTCTAGTCTCACTTGTGTCATCACTGGATTTCCACAATAATACAAAAGATGACCGTCAGGGAGGGAGTCAAGGCCGACAGTTCTGAGTCACCAGGCCGCTGGAAAAATATTGTTCCCATAGATCTTGTACAGGTTACTCGATCCGAGGCCAAGGCCAAGTTATAAGGCCGGCAAAAATCTGGCCTCAAGGCCGGCCTCGACTCCCATCTCTGATGAGCTTACACATCAGAATTAAGAAGACATCCAAAGTTCTCATAGGTCGTTCCTGATGATAGGAAAGCCATTCATACTGACCACACGGTCTCCGATGATGGTAGGGAAGTAGGAGAGAGGTATCCAGATCAACTTGGCATCCCAGCCCACGGCATATCGGGCCTTGGGCCAGCGGGATAGCAGGGCATGCTCCATCACTTCCGTCACCAGATGTATCTTGCTGGACGTCAGATTGTCCAGCACATTGCTGACGTTGGCCCGTACTGAATAGAAACACAAAGAAATATTTAGGTGAAGAAAAAAAATGTACAACTTTCTCTAACAATTCAAATGATATCAACACAAGACTATTTGACTGATTAGGGTTCAATGTGTCTTCAGTTTATGAAAATATTGATAGTGATTACAGTGCACTCTCTTTATAAAAAAAAAACTAATATACGAACAATTTCATTATAAAGAAGTAAAATAACTGGTCTCATATCTTGGATTTCCTTTGTATTTTGTTTTTGCAATCTCGATATAAAGAAATTTTGTTATAAAGCACAATTTAATGGGTCCCAAGGACTTCTTTATATCAAGAGTGCACTGTACATTTATGTTTATCTTTGAAATTAAGAGGTCACTATGAAACTAATTGTCTTCTCGGGGAGCTGGTGCACCATCAGCATCCAAAGGTTTAATGATTTACATTTTTAGGTTTTTACTGTTAAATTATCATTTGGCAAGTAGGGTGAACATGTGGATGGAGTTTGGAATGAAATACTAGTGGAATGCTAGTGGAAGCATGTTCAGTTTGTGCATGGTACATGTACGTGCACCTGGTGCTGGAACAATTGAATAATTATGAGCAAAGTGGTTGAGATTCTTAACTGTAGTTATGGCCTCCCCTTCCGATCTAGGCCGCAGATAACACATCGCCGCGCAAATTTGCATGCGCATAGAGCTGGATGAAATCTACAAGACTCTATAGTTAGATTTTCCAAAAATACATATTTGTTATTTTTAAATAATTAATTACCGGTAGGCAAATTTATGCATGAAATCATATTTTCGTCTATAACTCACTTAAAATAGCTTGTTGAAAGTTAAGTTTTGGTGAAAATATTCTTTCTGATATTTCTAACAATTATCTGCCAAAAAATTGCTATATCAGAATGAATTTCTTATGTATTTTGTTGTTTTGTGAATTTCTTATGCATTTCTTTGTTTTTTCGACCTTTTTTTATTGTTTTTTCGATGAACTTT
Organism: Eucidaris tribuloides; assembly: GCA_001188425.1. Classification (NCBI taxonomy): domain Eukaryota; kingdom Metazoa; phylum Echinodermata; class Echinoidea; order Cidaroida; family Cidaridae; genus Eucidaris; species Eucidaris tribuloides. Next base: position 40,101 of record JZLH01S0009119.1, read on the forward strand.
GTCAGGGACACATTTGCGATCACAAACATCATAAAATTGATCCATTTCAACCAGTAAAAGTAAAAATAATCATACATTTATGATTTTTGGCTGAAAACACAATTTGCATTGATTTTATACACAAAATCACGTTTTTGAGCAGTGTCGTAACGTTATGTCAGATTTTCGCGAAAATGGTCTTAAATGATGCGCGAGACTTCAAAGTACAAAGTCAGCGAACGGCGCAGTCAAAAAATTTCGTGCGGCGGCATAATCGCGAAATTTGTCAGGACGGGGGGGGGGCCCATTACTGTACCCCCCCCCCCCCCCCCCCCCCCGGGATATTAGGGGTTAATGTGTAATTTTTCTCTGATAAACATTCTGAATGGCACGATCAAATGAATGATCAGATGTTTTTGACATCAACTACTTTAACTAATCTTTTTCCCATTATCAATGATACTTGGAAGGTACTCCTACTTTCTAAAAGTACAAAAATCTACGGATACTTACATTTTTGAAATCCTTCTTCTAAATAACGTGATTTCATCTCTGGTTTGAGTCTATTCCAGGCATTATCTAGATTTCTTGTAAAGTTACTTTTACTGGATATAGGTGTTCTAAAGAAACCGGGTTCTATAATACATACGTTGATACCAAAGTGAAACATTTTGGCTTCTCTCCTGTGAAAACAAACAAACAAACAGAATTTTATGATTGTGCCTCAAAGCAACAAAACTTATTACAAGTACAATTCTTTTTCTTAAAGTAATACTGGAACCAGATGTGCCATGTGTTATGGGAATTACCAAATCTCAGAGGTACAGGAGTTGTACACTTTTCACATCTGTGACCGTGCATCACAAAACCACCAAAAAAGTCGCCGGGGGTAAATCTACGCCAGGGCTGAAAGTATGAGTAATGGGACAACATGTTCGATTTTCAGTTTTTGATATTTCTGAAAGTGCAACTCTTCTTCTACTGAAATACATGTATGAAGTTTTGAAGCATAACATGCAGTTTAAGTTGTATTTTTGGGCAAACTTTCTAGACCCATGTTGTACGGTTGTCGCAGGTTCCCATCTGACAGCGTGAAAAATGTATGTGAAGGACAGGCCAACAACTTTTACACTCCATAACTTTTGAATGGAGTAAACTTGTGTATTGGAACTTAAATATGATAATGAAGAGGACCTAATTAATATGCCTGCTAAGTTTGGTGGTAATCTGATAATCCCGTCATAGTAATTTCCATGGAGTTTTAAATCACCTTTTTGTTCCCCCGTGGTTTGTGCTGCTTGTGCAGATGATAGAATAGACCCTTAACTTCAAAGCCGTTTTTCTCAAAAGTAACATCTGAACGGGATAAACATTCTCTCTCTTATTTTAAAGGGTTACGAACATCCATTTTTGACAAATTAAATATCATTTTAAAGCTGAGAGACTCCTCTATCAGAATCTGATGTTAACGGAAAAATCATCCCTGGCTACTTTTTGTTGGTTTTGTGATGCACGGTCACATTTTAACAATTCCCCGTTTTTCTGTGACTTCCCAGAGCAGAAAACTAAATTCCCATGACCATTTTAAAATTTTAAAAGCATGTAAAAACATGTCATCGCAATACTAGCAGGCTCCCAATCACGCATCTTTAAAAAAAAACTATCTTGACTAAATGATTTTCCCTAACTTTCCAGAAGAAATTGATGAATTCCCTGACTTTCCCCGGCTTTTTGCTTCTGGAAAAAAGTATTTTCAAATTCCCTGACTTTCCAGAAATTCTCTGAGCTATAAGGACTCTGGGGGTAATTGGGTTGATTCTTAACTTGTCACACAATTTTTTTGCACACTGCCTCATTGAGTAACTTCTGGAGTGTAGTGTTAACTTGAAATGACTTTATATTTATGCCCCTAGAGAAAGGTATTATGTAAGGAAAAAAAATGAAAGATAATAGTAGACCTTTTCTAGCAATGTAATTTATATCATACATGTTATATTGTGAATGTTTCTGCACTTTCAGTGAATTCTGTGAAATGTATTTTATTTCAAATCAACTGATAATCCACAATTAACTTTTCTTTCAGTTCTGGGTGCTATTTATGGTGCACACTTGACATAAACTTGTCTCTGATACGGTCTAAAAATGAAGCCATGAAAAAATAATACTTCAGAAGTCATTTAGTGCTTTATAATGGTGGAAATCTATGAATATACCTGGTTTTACCATACCCACCTCAACCCCCCAAATATACTGAAGTAAGATAAAAGTTGGCCTGAAGCTTAATTCACAAGTGATTTTATCCCTACATATCTTGCCAGTGGTACCATAACTTTCCTAATTGTTGTGTTCTCTAATGTTCATTTGTCCAAACTCATCACTATCATATAGGTTAGATAAAAAGTTTGCCTTTTTTCAATTCATTCTCCACAATGTTAAACATTGTCCATCATTAAACAGCCCAGACAATTAAAGTAACAGTTCTACTTTTTTTCAGAGTGTCCACCATTTAAAAAAAAAAAAATGTCTTTCATACAAACCTGACAGAATCTGAAAAGGCCTCTACACCAAATTTTGAGACTGTGTACGCCCCACTAGGTAATGCGAATCTGCCCTCTGTACTGGCCATGTTGACTATACGACCTTTGGCTTTTCTAACCAGTGGTAGAAATGTGACGGTCATATCCATTAGACCCAGGATGTTAACATCTAGGACTCGTTTAAAGTCTTCTCTGGTATGCCATTCCTGCAGGCCGCAAGCCACACTGATACCTGCATTGTTGACAAGCCCCCATAATCCTGCAGGTACAAACCAAATAGGAACAAAGTAATTTGGGAATACGAGGTGTGACAGAAAGAAACGAGACTGCGACAGCCACACCCATAATGAAATGTTAATGGACTGACTGCTCATGTCAATGTGTTGCCCAACATCTCATTTAAAGGCAGGGGATTTCTTTTGCATGCCTAAAAATTATACACTGGCATTTAGAAGAAAATGCCATCTGGAAACCTTTAGCAAAATATAGGAGCTAGAAACTCAGTTTTAGTGGAATTATAGTGACCGTTAGACTCAGATTTGAATTTTTTTCTCGCGAGAAATCTATTACATCATAAAAATGTTTGTTGGTTCTAATGAAAAAGGGATGGAATCAATTTCTAGGGGTCAGATGTCCTCCTCAAAACAAATCTGGGAAGGGCAGTGAAATCTCTGCATCATTACTACTGCAAATACTTCCTTCTGAAGTGTGCACACAAGTCATTATCATGGCTAATAATTGTACAACCTCGTATATCACTTGAAAAGATTTATTTGGAGCCAATGTTCAAGCATGGGTGAATGACCGCCACACAAATAAGCTCATAAAATGTTCCTGACACAATAACCCAACTCACACACTACAACTTGCTTTATAAACTACAGTATCATAGCATAATTTTTTTTTACATGTTATTTGCAAACTCTTCTTTTATGAGTGATAGGTTTGCATAAAGAATTTATGGTCTAGCAAAATGTTTGCAGTACTCTATAAAATCTTGGAGTAACAGCTTCAATTGTTGGTTATTTTCTTTGCATGTAGGCTTAAATAACTGACTTGCTTCAACAAACCTTGAAGGAGAATTTTCCCCAGATATCTGTTATTTAGTGAATCCAGATATTTTCAGAAATTTAAGATTAAATGTTTAGAGAATTTTTATGAGGCCATTCAAAGATATATTTTAAAAAATTTGAATAAATCTGTATATTATGCTCGGTAGAAAGCAATGCTGATTGTTATTGTACAACAACTCCCCAATGACATTGTTACAGAAATTTTCACAAATCTTCATTTTTGTGAAAATTTACTCTCCTTCTTTGTCAGGTGTGTGACAGCCATAGACTAATTGGTGGGGGGGGGAGGGGGGATGGGGTGTTTACTAGCATCCTATTTCCCCCGCCCCTTTTTCACAGAAAACGCCCCCATTTTATGCTTAAAACATCCCTCTTTTGGCCATGAAAAAGTGTGCTGTAGGACATGATATAGACGTGAAAATATTAAAATATGGACACATGATTTGGCCATTTATTTTTGTGTTTTGTGTTTGTTTTAGATCACCTTTATCACTGGGAATATGACGTGTGACTTCTTCTAATGCTGCTTCAATGTGTTCATGCTTTGTCACATCTAGGATCAATACTCTGGTTCGTTCCGAGGTCTCCCTGTTGAGTTCCTCTGCTCCTTCTGTCGTCAGACATCCAGCAAAGACCCACACACCCAGGCTGTCCAATTGCTTGGTGAGGAGGTTGCCAAAACCAGAATCACAACCTGTTATAAGTACATACCTTGGAACCAAGAAGAAATAAAAATATTAGTTTTGGCTTCAAAGTTAAGTTCCACATTGTACTCTACAGAGCTCGCCTTAATGATGTAGTTTGGGTGAATAAACTTGACAAATTTTGATAAATCTCTCATTCCAGGGTAGGCACTAGTCCAGGGCTCCACACCACGGCTGCCACTCATAGGGGAAAATCCCTACCGTAGGGGATTTTAGCCAACCGTAGGGAGTAGGGAATCCCTACGGGGAAAATGATCTTCCGTAGGGGAAAAGTAGGGATTTTTTATGATTTGTAGGGGATTTTGAGGGTTTTGACAATTTTCAAAAATATTCTTATATTCCCAAAGGATTTCAAAGAATTTCTGTATCACCGGCGAAGAAATCGTGACCAATCTCTTGCATTTACTTTGGTTATTTTGTAGGGGAAAACATACCTTTGTTGGGGAAAATTGAATTTTTGTAGGGGAAAACATAGATTCATAGGGGAAAATTGGGCTATTGGGCGTAGGGGAAAAGTAGTGTCCGTAGGGGAAAATACGCATGCGGCGTAGGGGAAAATTAAAATTTTGAGTGGCAGCCCTGCTCCACACTAACTTTTTTTTCCTACTTGCCATCCATTTGGGCCAGTGAAATTATCACTGTCAGATTTTCACTTGCCTGAATGAAAAATATAGGCCTACTCTCACAAAAATAAGCAATCAATTTAATCAAAAATATTATGGACATTTGTTGTTTTAATTCTGGGGGTTGCAAAACGTGTGATTTATGAAATAAAGAGTCATCTTGTACAATGAACAAAACAATGATGAAATTGAGGATAATTTACATGTAACTTATTTTACACATACATGTATTTTGGTTGTTTTTGTTAAGATTTTTGAACATGTTTTGCTCATTTCACGATCAAAATTTTACTTGCCCATTTTAACATTTTGAGTTTTCATTTGCCCGACATGAAATTTTACTTGCCCCGGGCGAGGGGGCAAGTGCCAGTGTTGAACCTTGGCAATGGTACAGTACTGGAAGGGCTATGAGTGGCACCCTGTCACAAGGCAACCACTCCAACGACAGACAGAATAAGAGGAACAATTGGTGTCTGTGACAGTGCGCCTGTTATGTTCTTAACAAGTCCCTAAGGGCTCTGTATGTCACAACTAATAACAGATTAGAAAATGAGGAACCAAGCACATTCAGGCTGTACTACGTACATGTAGTCTGGCTTCCAGACGATACATGTAGGTAACCCATGACAGCAAAAATACTATCTTCAGTCAACAACTTTGTCTGAGAGTAGCTGTCTTGATTGACGTTTTTCCAAATGTGCAAGCTGTGGTTAAAAACGCAATTTGTGCCCAACAGCTACGTGTACAGACAGTACAGTAGAGTATATACGATTCTGCTTCCTTTCTGAAAGAATTGGCTCCCCTCAACTGACACAATTGTGTATCACTCTCATCTCAAAAGCTGCAGAGTTGCCAATTTCATTATAGGGGAGAGCGGGGCTAGTTGGCACGATTTTTGGGATTTTGCCTCTCAAAAGTTAAATAAATTGATTAATTAAATTTTAACTATACTAGTATGAAGGGTGTTATCTGGGCTATAAATGAGGGGTACAATTTCAGTTCAAACATTTTTAGTTTCTTATAATATTTCACAATAAATGAACACTCATGTTCAAGTGTGCCAACTACCACCACCCGGGCGTTATGTGCGCATCGATGGGTGGGGTAAGTGGCACAATAGTTTTAATGTATGGTGACTGTACATGTTACCGTACAAAATCACATTAATATTCAATCACAGTGAAAACAGATGAATAACCCATTAATTTATTTCTTGAGTCACATAAACATTCAACAACTTATACTACATAGCATACATACACTCACACACACACACACACACACACACACACACACACACACACAACACACACACACACACACACGCACGCACTGCACATGCTCGTAAGCAAACATACCATGTACCAGCATGCACTCACACTGACACAAGATTTAGAAATAAAATTACATTTTCTTATTTTTTTTACAGTCTGCATAGATTTTCACAAACATTAAGAATATAGAGAATTAGCATTTTATGATGATTTGAATTTTAATAAATTTGCATAGGCGTCTAAGTTTGCGTTTTTTATCTTCGCCCAATATGTCTGCGTCTTGATTTTGTTACTTGCCCTGGTTTGTATGGTCTGCGGTCTGTTTTGATCCTAATGTACAGTACATTTTCTAACATTGTGTATCATTTATTGGAAAAAAAAAAAACGGGAAGTGGAAGTAATGTCTTTGCGAATGCAATTTATTGTGAATGCACACGATATAACACGTAAACTCATAATTCTGTATGGGGGTTAGTTGGCACACATAACACATGATTCTGAATTGGGGGTTAGTTGGCACACCTGCCAAAATGTGTGCCAACTAACCCCTGGCTCAAAGTGCCAACTAACCCCGAGGGCATTTTTGGGACTTTGAATACCCTGTGGTCAAACTAAGCAAACAAGACTAAATATGACTAGCCTTATCTTATAGATAAATACAGCCTAATTATAAATAACAATACTCAAATTTTTATTCTTAGCCTTTAGTAAAAATAATCAAAATTTTTCGAGAATCAGAAAAATTACTCAGAAG
>JZLH01S0009119.1:59410-72991 GCA_001188425.1 Eucidaris tribuloides
TCAAAATATATTTGAAAAGAATCTGTTGTGGGTCAGATTTATTAGACTAGAACAATTTAGCTTGCCTTGACTCTGTGTGCATAAAGTCTCATACTTGGCCAAAAATTATGTTTATTCATGCAAACCATATGAATTACGGAATTTCTGAATCAAAATACTTTCTTCAGACTTCAGTCCTTGACGTTCAGTTCATGCAAGAACAGTACATGTAGGTTTAATTAAAGGCAATCCTGGCCGCAGTCTAAATAATTTTGGTGCGCGAATGTGGTTTAGACTTTGTCATCGTCTAGACTAGTTGTACTGACAGAATAAACTGCACTAACGCTCCATGCTGCAGTTAAAGTAGCAACTTAAAATAATTTAGACCGCTAAAATCAAAAGACTTTCACACAGTAAGGTTGTAACCACAAGGACACTTCCACTTCGTGGCAGCGCCCCGCAGAGGTATGTATGCATTACGGGAGCGATCGAGTTGTAGTGTGCATGCGTCTTGTGATCGAATCAGTGTGTAACATTAGACCCGATTTACACCAAGCTTTCAGGCCGGCCCTGGGCCGGCCCGAGGCCGGCCTAAAGCTTGGTGCAAATGCAAAGGAGGCCCGAGGCCCTCCCCGATTTGGGACCACCTCTGGAGGTAGTCTCGGGCTGGCCTATATTCGGTGTAAATGCAAAGGAGGCCTCGGGCCCCAATTTACCGCGCGATGCGGCGCTGTTACGTATTAATACACAATGCCCAAACAATACCCGGACCGTACTTCCGGTGCATGTAGCGTGCAGGTAAACCGTGAATCAAACCAACAATCGTAAATTTGAAAAAAGCCAACAAAATACATGAACTACATGTACTACACCTGTTATAGGTATCTTTTTTTCTTTATACAGTTGTACGCACTACATTATGTTGTATCAACAACATTTATACACGATATGAAAAACATGCTGCTTGCTCCGTTTACTTCAGAGTCTCATTCCCACATTTTTTTTAATCGACTCTCTTACGAGAGACTTATGAAGGGATGTTATACGTGCAAAGTGCATATTGATGTCGTGCACGAACAAAAAAAAAATCCTGCTTTCTTTTACATCAATGATAGACAGACACAATGCGGCGAGTTTTGGAAAGGGGGCCTAATATTTGGTGTAAAACTGTAAATGCACAAAATTGCGGGCCTCGGGCCTCCAATTTAAGGCCGGCCTTCAGGCCGGCCTGTTGGTGTAAATTGGGCCTTAGTGTCAAGGAGGCTGATTCAAGTCAAAACTAAGACCTGTACATGCGAGGAAACGTGTAAATTTTCCCCATTATTGAACTCGGATAGATCTAAATTTGATTCTTCTGACCAAAATTGTACCTTTTCTACAAGCAAACGTATTTTGGTGAGTATTGCTGTGTTTTGTGGGGTTCTGGAGTCATCCCACATTAGGAAGGTCACCTCATTCTGGCCTTATGGTACCAACCAATACGACCCGAATGCTGTGCGGCTAGGCTACATGTACATGTAACCTTACAATACATTACGTCTTAACAAAGTAGTTAGAATCAGAAATACGTGGCAATACATATCTCACATTCAGACATTGAAGTAGACCGAAGGCTTTGACCTGTGTATCGAGTCCAGTCATTTTTCAGAGGCTTTAACAGACGATTTGGATGGAGATTTTACTGGTGCCTAATGTAGTATCTCCTCTCTACACAGGCCAAATGCTACGTAACCTCCGTAATACCAGAGCTAAGCCCTGTGGACTCCCCGCTTTTTGGTGCCACCGAAATACCGAATGGATGGAAAATGTCCGATTTCACACGATTTATCACACGTACGAATGAGAAATTACTCCCACTAGCGCACCCTAGCCCATCGCAGTCATGCCTATCATGATTCCATCCGTTTTTCGTCAAAATAATGAAAAAAGTGAAAAACTCACCGCAAAACTTAGAAAAAAGTGAAAAACTCACCGCAAAACTTGCCGCTGCTGTAGACATATGCCACGGTGTACCTAGCTTTGGCATCAGCGAAAGTAGCGCGGACGGGAACTGCAAAGGTCCCGAGGAACACTTCGAGGAACACTTTTCGGCGAGTTTTTTGTGTTCTTCATTATTTTGACAATGAAAAAATGATGGAATCATAAAATTAATAGGCATGACTGAAATGGGCTAGCTAGCTTGCGCTAGTAAGAGTAATTTCTCACGTGTACATTTGATTAATTGTGTGAAATCAGACATTTTCTGTCCGTTCGTTGGCCCCAAAACAGGGACAAGTCCACAGGGCTTAGCTCCGGGATTAACGACGATTACGTAGCATTCGGCCTGTGTAGAGAAGAGATACTAGGCAAATCGTCAGTCAAAACCTCTGAAAAACAACCAGAACTTGTACTACATTTACATGTGACAGGTCGAAGCCTTCGGTCTAACATTATTGAAGCACACCTTTAATCAACAAGCATATTTACCAATTGCAAACCATGCAGACCAGGGACAAAATTAAAATTTTCTTTTTGGGGGCCACTTTTTCTGTTTCAGATATTCTTTTGTATTGACATGATTGAACCCTATGGCAATTTACAGGGGCTCTTTTGCAAATTTCAGGGGCTCTTTTGTCATTTCGGGGGTGAAATCGCCCCGAGCCCCCGTATATTTTTTCCCTGATGCAGACGGGTGAAATTAGGGGATTATAATTCTTAGGTCAAGCCAAACCAGCTAGTACTAGATCTAGAAATCTACTTGGCCTAGGCTAGCCTAGTTAGTACAGACCGAAGGCTTCGACCTCTGTATCGCGTCCGTGGTCGTTTTTCAGCAGTTATTAGACGATCTTGACGGGTATTTTACATATGTACCTAACTTGTTAGTCTATAGGCCGCGGGCCTAACTAAGTAAAATACCTGTCAAGATCGTCTGATAACTGCTGAAAAACGACCAAGGACGCAATACAGAGGTCGAAGCCTTCGGTCTAGTACAGTATAGGCAATGGATTAAGTTAACATGGCTAAGAGTAAGAGATTAAGAAACTAAGACAGTGCTAATCGCAGTCGTATACATGTGTACATGCAGTTGCAGATTGTTGTCAAAATGATTCACACTCTGTACCGCAATCCCAACATCAACAAGCCACAAACTGACAAACAGCAAGGCAACACCGAGCCCAATGGCACTGATCCACCCGGGGTCATCTGGGCAGGGATTTCATTGAGCTATGGACGCTATAAATTGATTTTGACGTGCTCCAGTTCCACTCACCATAATGTCACTTGCAGTCCAAATCATGCCAAGGCCAGCATGCACAGTCACAGCAGCCGACTCCAATCCGAGAGGCGACCGCAGCTAGACCAAAGACAAAATGGCCAAAGATTCAAGAACTCGCATCCATTTTTGGAGTGTCTTCATGAAGTCAGGCTGAGAAAATGTACTCACCGATGCTGGGTTGTATGCTTTTATAGTTACCCTTGAAAAAGAAGTCAAATACGTCATACAAAAGAATGTATTTGTGGGAAAAAATCACGAGACAAAATCAACACATCATACTGTCGCACCCTGAGTATAGTACATTGTGTATGCGTACATGCTAGCGCAGCTTGAGCTCTATGCGAACTGCACACACGGTATAGGTACGGTACGGTAGCGCTAAAAAAGGACAAGAAGGGTCAATGAACGCAAGTGCCCTCGGCCGAGCCTGGGCCGGGCGGCTTGCTCCAGGAGGTCGCATCAAGAGCCTTTTACAAAAAGTGTGTCCGATCGTGTGTGTCCAAGCATGGAGGTTAAAAAGGTTGATGTAAATTGGGGCTTTCTGTTCCTGACCGAATGATGTTTTCCGTGAGATTCTTATAAAACTCATATGCTCTCTTATCAACATATTGCCTACCTCTTTTATCATCCATTCTTAATTTTCTTGGCAACAAGGAAGAGGGAGAATGCCCCGGGGGGGGGGGCGGCGGGGGGGCCAGTCAAACATAATGTGTACACATGCGTGACCAATAAAAACAGCCGTTTAAAGGGGTGTTTTTCAGTTTTAGACACGGCCCGCGCGTGCACGCGTTAAGGGTATCAAAACACCGATTTTCAACAAAAAGGGTGGTTTTGAAAGACTTCAAACGCATTTAGGGTATTTCTTCCCCGAATCTTTTTTTGAAAGACTATAGTCAAACGTATTTAGGGTATGTTTGGAGGCTAAAATGTGTAAATGAAGCACGCGAAAAACTCGTTTAGGGGGTTATTTTGCACACAGAGAAAAACTTGTTTGGGGGCGTCTGGAAATGATTTGGTCACGCATGTGTACAGCATTATGTTTGACTGGCCCCCCCGGGGAGAATGCATGATTTGACGATGCATTTACGAAGGATGGGTTCAAACCCTTAATAAACACTGTTCCGGGCAATGTTCCTGTAAATTTAAGAAAAACATTGATATCTAATAGCAAATTGATACATAATTATACTAGATAAAGTAATCCTATTAGGCCTAACGCCTAATAATAATAGGTTAATAGGGCCTACATGTAGCCTACACAGAACAAACTCTGTTTGAAATATTCTGTTGTTTGAGCCTGTCACTTTAACATCATTGTTGAAATTTTTCAAACAACCATGATTGTGGAGTCCGTCTTTTAAACAATAGGCCTATTGGTTAAAATTTCAACAACGCTCATCATCATCATCACCACCACCATCATCATCATCACCACCACCACTATCACCACCACCACCATCAGCATCATCATCACCATCATCAGCATTTAAATCATCATCATCACCATCATCAGCATCACCATCACCACCATCAGTTTACACCATCATCATAATCAGCATCATCATCATCATCACCACCATCACCATCACCACCACCTCCATCATCACCACCACCACCATCATCACCACCACCACCACCATCATCACCATCACCATCACCATCACCACCACCACCATCATCATCACCACCACCATCATCATCAGCAACTAGCATCATCACCATCATCACCATCACCATCATCATCATCATCATCATCATCACCACCATCACCATCATCATAGTCATAATCATCACCACCACCACCACCACCACCACCATCATCATCATCATAATCACCACCACCACCACCACCACCACCACCATCATCATCATCATCATCATCATCATCATCATCATCATCATCATCATCATCGGCTTCAAGACCATCATTAGCCTATAGTCATAATCATCACCATCAACATCACCATCATCACCATCACCACCATCATCATCACCACCATCACCATCATCATAGTCATAAGCATCATCACCACCACCACCGTCATCAGGTGCCGTATCATCATTCTCGTCATTATCACCATCATCTCATCACCATCAACTACAAGTAGCAATCAACCAAACTGAAGGTGTTATTTCTGTATTTTAAAGGGTCGATGAATGACAAATTAAAGATAATTATGTTATATACAATGTTTTATTCAGTTTGATTGAACATAAGCTAGCTAATAGGTATTTTTGTGTCATTCTTCGGCCTTGTTAATTCATAGCACTTCAGTTTGTATAGAGCTGTCATTCCTCAGCCCTTTTATGTTAATTTATAGCACTTTCAGTTTGATAGAGTTGTGTGCGCATAGTGCGAACTGCATGGTAAATAAAGGAGTTTGTCCAGGCTATATGATTGCACGATGTGAGATGCGTCGCAAAAAATATATCTCTCTATATATTTTTTTATCGGGGTGGCCGCAAAATAGTCTTCTCCGAGTATAAAGTAATGGGGAAATAGTAAGTCTGTGAATTTTAGCAATACGTGTTAAATTGCGTTTTTATGTAAATTTATTGTAAAAAGGCTGTCTATTTATCATCGGGGGCGGGGTGTTAATTTTGGAAAATAATTATGGAATGCTTATTTGACAGAAGGCAAACCATTCCATTTTGTAGTATTTGACACCCATCAATAATTGCCTCCTGCAACATTTCCTGACAGGCTAACAAGACTAACATCCAACTCACCTACTTTCCATTTTTCCTTGTTGTTGTTGTTCTAACCATTTTAATGTTGTGGATAGCGCAGGGTGGTTTGGAACAAAATTTCCGCCCGTGATAGGCTGGACCTGTCCAGTGCTCATGCCTAGCCTCGAAGTATGAAACTGCGACGAGTGGTCGAATATTTTTCCATTCTAGATATGTCTGCTGCCATCTATTGTTAAGGGTTTTTCATATACTGCAAACTTTCTGAGACTGGAGTACTAGTATGCTATAAAGCGCTTTGTGAAGCTATATTGTATAAGATCATAATTATGAATAATAGATAGATAGATAGATAGATAGATAGATAGATAGATAGATAGATAGATAGATAGATAGATAGATAGATAGATAGATAGATAGATAGATAGATAGAGATATAGATTGATAGAGATAGATAAATAGATAGATAGATAGATAGATAGATAGATAGATAGATAGATAGATAGATACACAGTGTCGTGTAATTTTTACACATCCACATTACAGTGTTTTTTGTAAATAGAATATTTCTTTATTGTTTATGTTATTAATTGATACTGGCCCGCTAGAAATCACTCTGTGTGGCCCCATGCCCGCGGACACTCCGTCTCTGAGAGTCACGTCATTGACCGTTTGGCCGAAAGCCGAAGAGATCATGATGTCAAACCGTGAGAATATCATAACCGGTAAAAAGAAGAAAGAGAGGCAGTCAGACGTTACTGAACTTCACGCGTTCCAAGGTACAGTGTATTTAAAATAGGCCAAGCGCACTGCTGAATAAAGCTATCATAACTGTGACAATAGCAGCAGCTGCCACAGTAAAATCAATAAATAGATAATGACATAAGGTCGCGGTGTGTGAATCTGGAACTTGCTAAAACCTACACAATTTAATTCCGCGTTGTTGAATTGAATATTTACACAGTTCCAATCCATAGGCGTGAATCCTGGCTGATGGGGTAGTCGTCTCGTTTTCAGGGAGGACGGTGACCTGCATATGCAGGATGATCCTCCCACGTTTTAAGAAGGAAAGATAATTTTAAATTAAAGCTGCTTATTACTAATTTCATCGGAGGAATTTATATGACTCTTATTGTGTATAAATTTCTATTTAACAAAATCTGATTAAGAAGAAGTTCAGAAAGCCCTAAAATGCGAAAGTCTACCTCTTAAAAATGAATTCGCAACCATATCCACTAGGCAAGAAAAAATGGGCCCATTATAGTTATGACACGCGGTTTAATAAACGATGTAAAGGTCTAAAGGGGCAACATATTGGCCAGTGGCGGATCTATGGGGGTGAGGGGGTTTACCCCCCCCCCCCGGCAGCCAATTAAACATGATTTGTGATGGCCATAGAAAAACGCCTTCATGTTTAAAAAGCATGGGAAAGCATCACAAAACCATTAAACTTAAAGCATAAAAATACCGTTAATACACAATTTTCAAGTTTCCCAAAATTCTGCATTTTAACTTGACGCGTGAAGGTTTTTTTGACATTTTTTTTTTCACTTTTGCCCCCCATCCGAAATATGGATCGACGCCCCTGGGTCACCCTCGCAAAAAGCTAGATCCACCCCTGTTGGCTATACATACTGGAGGTTGGAGGAAACGTATTGGAAGTCTTAGAAAAATCTACATTACTTCTATAATCAGATGATCCTAAAGGTATACAACTCAATCGAGATCCCCCCCCCCATTCAGAGAGTATATCGTTTCAATAGATTAGATGCGCCTTTCAATTTTTCGAATAAGCAATTCAGCCAAACTTATAAAATTTACCTTGCATTTTAACAAGGTATTGTGTTCATTTTCTGTACTAAGCATGTACTCGATTATGTACGATTACATGTACTGAATGCAGCGTTCATGATATGTTCATAAGAACTTAATTTCAAATTTCACACATTTTCGGTTTTTTGTTGTACTCTCTTACACGGAGGTAGCTAATCCCATAATATAATTAGATGATAACATCAAATGATTGATCTTTTTTTATCTTATTTAAAAAGGAATGGCCCAAGTGGACTTGAACCTATAACTGTACTGATTTCCGGTTATCAGCACTACAACCATGCAGGCTACATGGCGAGTATAGCTGAATTTATATTGAAGTGTATATCCAAGAATCAAACTCTACCTTTGAGATAATTAAGTGTACATGTACATTCAAAGAGTACATCCATAAAATCCATACCATAAATTCTCTTTGAATGCACTGTAAGAAAAATATCCTTAAAGGTCCCTTTTAGAACCATTTTGGCACATGTAGAAGCATCATTTTGGGATGCACCACTGGGAGGTATAGACTTGGTTCTTAAAAGCATGTTCCTGACAGAATAAAGGAACATTGACAAAATTGGCAAAATCAGCAAAATAATTTTATACGCACCAAAAGTGGTGATGCTGTTGAAACAGAATGATAATCTTAAATTAAGAACCCCCTTTTTGAGTGGAAACCTTTCATTAAATATTGGTCTCACCGGCGAGATGATTGACCATAGCACACAGTAAAAATGTTGTTTATTTTTAACAACTGTTCATTGTTTAAGCCTGTCACTCTAACGACATTGTTTAAAATTTCTAAACAACCATGATTGTGGAATCAGTCTTGTTATCAGTATTGGTTAAGATTTGAACAACGCGTTTGATTCTTATTGACACTTTAATTAGTTATCGTGGCATCGCTGTCACCCAGCGAAACCTGTGGTATATTGTCAAATCGATGCCCGGATAGTATAGGTTACTGCAGGTTAAAGTCCAAATTTTTCTGAGCCATTAAAGAGAGACAGATCAGGCATTTTATATTCTTATCATAAAATGCATCTAACATCCTCCATGTTCATGCAGCAGAAAAAGAATAAAGAAAGAAACACTAAAGAAAGCATATCTCATGCCATAGATTTTCCCTGTAAACCTTTCATTAAATGTCCATAGTTCTAATAGGATCCATGATTTAACTGTCAGCTGACTGTGGAGCCGGGCAGAGAACGCAGTGACATTGACCTACCAAACACGCCCACACAAATCAGTAAACGGTGGACTTCACACTATGATCACAGTTACAGCGTGAACCGAGTGCAGGGCGCACCCTCTTAATAGAAAAATACAATCCATACCGGAAAGGCATGATACTGATACATAACGATATCATTAAAAATAGGTAGATTGGAAAACGTTAATGTTTTGTGGTAATATACACTATAGATTCTACAGGTTGAGAACAAGTTGGATAATTCAGGGTTCTAGTATTTGTCATGATGTTTACAGAGTTGTCATATAACAGGCTTGTATAAAAGGTTCGTAACTTTGTTTTACATCATTAATCAGTTTTCTTATTTAAAAGCACATACAATAAATATCCCATCAAATCTTTCAGTTTAAAAAAAAAAAAAAAATCTATAGCCTAATTCGTTCAAAGGCATCATTTAAAAATCTTAAGTACATGATTATCTATGCTACGGTGCTCTGATAAGGTCAAAAAATTAATCCCTAAAAATTGTAGTGCAAAGTTATGTAAATGATGTAAATGTAAGTGAGGTAAATTACATGATTGGGGGTAATCCTCAACTTGGGCTGAAACTATACTCTATAGAATCAAGTAAACTATACAAGGATTATCCTGTGAAAATCTTGTAGTCAAACGTTGACTCATTCTAAAATAACTAATGTCAATTATCCCTTGTGGCAGGCAAATCTGCATGCTGTGTGGCTCTCTATGGGTCTTATTCTTATCGTGCCCTGATGAAATTAAGATACTAGTATCATGCTTGATTCTTCTTGAGTAAACAAATTACAGACAAATCCTTCCAGCTGGGAGATCCACTCCAGCTAGTGTATAGTTGGTATACATTTCAACTCATTTGGTTCTTGAGGCATTTTCAAGTGTTCCCACAATCATGTCACTATACCTTTACGTGTTTTTAAAAAGGGAAAACCAATGAGCGACCAGTCCAGCGCTCCCCCGTAACTGCTGTGTTGTAAAGATTTCTTCCCCAAAACAATTAATGTGCAGATATTTATATATACATACATTACTTGAGACAGCCTGCGTTTAACTTTCTAAAGTTTTGCGTTTTAGGGTATATTTCTTTGTCCATTCAAACAACATTATGTACTTTATATATCAAAGTTTGACAAGGTTTTAAATGAATCCCCAATTAGTAAAACATTTTGACAGTTGCTCCATGAGCATGGGCATTAACAGGCGGGGGACGGGGAGGGGACATGTCCCCTCCACTTTTAAAAGTGGGGGGGGGACAATTTTGTCCCCTCCACTTTTTGGGGATCAGAAGTATCAATATGCACCAAATTGCATTATTTCAAGCAGGACATGCAAAAAGCTCCCTACTATGGGAGGGGGACACCCTCTCCTCTCTCGCGAGCTCGGGCTCGGTCACTTCGTTCCCTTGCTCATGGTCCCCCCCCCCACTTTTCAGAAGCGGTTGGCGCCCTTGTCCACGAGGGCTTGCGACCTGTAGGTATAGGGCAAAGAACCCGGTGATAATGACCTACACGCCCATGCAGATCAGGAGACAGTGAACTTGACACTTCGACTAACTTCAAACTCGGATCGATGTCATGGTGGGGTGGATTGTTGTCTGTCTTTCACGTGTGAGAGACTGCATTTGTTCGATTCCCACAACGCGGCGCACTTTTCTTCATACATCAAGGAGATATCCACTTGCTGATTCGCACCTACATAGGACCTGGTGGAAACTGGGGTAGTAACAATCATTTCATGGCCCTCTGCATGGGAGAGCAGTGTGTTTCACACCGCGTCAGTATTATTGTTGTTATTATTATTATTCTTATTATCCTCACAGCTTCAGCTTGCACTAAGTGTATATAGGGCAAGTGACACCGCCCGCGGGGGNGGGGGGGGTACTTGCCTACTAAACGGGAGTGTGCCGCTCTAATAGGTGACTTTTTCGCAAAAAAATCCTTAAACATGGGTATGGTTTTGGGGGAAAAATCCTTAAACATGGGTCATGATTTTGAAATTTTACGATTTACACTAGATATTTTTGCCTATTTCATCGCTAAAATGCTAAAAAACGCCACTTTTCTTAATAAAAACCCTTAATAATAGGTACCATTTTCCGCTGAAATGACCCTTAAAAAAGGGTCGGGTTTTTCGACTTCAGCGGCACACTCCCGTCGGAGAGAAATCTGAGTACCCCCCCCCCCCCCGGGTGACACCGACCTACCAAACACACCCACTCAGACCAGGGGACAGTGAACTTCAACTTTGATCAATATCATTTTTATAAACTTATAATTCTAATTACCACTATTTTTCATTGATATAACGTGTATCTATTCTTATCCACCAGTTCAAAGACCCCTTACCCCACCCGCTATTTATAGTTACTCTTCCCTTTCCCCTTTGTGATTCCAATGAACTTGGCAAGCAAGCATAACATAAGAACTCGGTGATAATGACCTGTACACCCATGTAGTTCAAGTTCAAGTTCAAGTTCATTTATTTCACTTCCGATAAAAACATGCATTACAATCAAAAGGTAAGTACTATATACAGCACGACAAATATAACACAACACAATGAAAATAACGAATTTAGACAGACATACATAAAGTAAAGTCATAAGATTATTAACTATACATACATAGGAAATGAGGAGACTACTAATAAAACCTCCTGGGTTCTGTGGTTGTAGCACCCTAAACGAAATTAAATTACAAGTACGAGAAATGACAAAATACAAACACAAAGACAACAAAAACACATTTAGATATAACAACTACATGTTTCACGAATATACAATTAAAGACACGGTACAGAATTTACTTAAAATTCCAAATTATCATTTATATGAGTCAATTAATTGTTTTTTAAACAAACGTTGAAGTTGACAAAAAGAGCAAGATTTAATATTTGATTTCAAATTGTTCCATAAAATAGGACAAGAGTAACGACAGAATTTGAGAGCGAGTATATTGGACTTTCATAAATGCAGATTTGATGAGCTTCGGGTATAATGTGGAGAATTTGATTATTTACGCAGAAGATTTGCATATGTTTGGCGGAGTAAATTGTTAAAATGTGAGAAGCCGAGTACACCGAGTATGTAGATGAGGAGACAGTGAACTTGACACTTCAATTAAATATGGGACTAAAGTGGAAACTGGGTAGTAACAATCATTTCATGGCCCTCTGCAGTGGGAGCAGCTGATGTGTTCACACTGGGTAAATAAGACGTCAGTATTATTGTTGTTGTGTTATTATTATTATTTATCATGCAGCTTCAGCTTGAACCAATAGGGAAGAACATGCAGTGACAGCGACCTACCAAACACAACTATATCAGGGGATAGATTCAGATTCAAGATTCAAAATAACATTTATTTCTTCCTGCAAATCATAAATGTGAACATATGAGTACGATATAATTATAAATAATGAAATGGAAGGAGCTAGGCGTATTTCCTAAAAGCGTCGGCCCCGGGGGGGGGGGGGGGTCGCTCTCCAGACGGCCTGATATCCACCCGTGTTCACAACAACCTCATGAAATGCACCCTAAACGGCGTAACCTACATTACCAAATTTGTGACTTAAATGGCGTACGCATGAGAAAAGCTACCCTAAACGGCGTGACTCCCATGAAATCCACTCATTCTGATCCTAAGTGGCGTGAACTGGAAATCACGATTTTAACACCTAAGTGGCGTAAACAGTGAATCAACTACTTTAATTCCCTACCACTGTCTTTCTCATTTAAAACATTGTTGTACATTGCAGAACCCGAAAAAGTTCAATCAATAATTCATTTATAATTTCCTCATTAAAAAAAAACGTTCATTTTGGAGGATGTTAATAGATGTACTCAAATTTGCAGCCCTAAATGGCCGTAATCTACAAACCAAATTAGTAACCCTAAATGGCATGACATGTGAGAAAGGCTACCCTAAGCGGCGATTGCTAGCGATTTGAGTTGAAAAAGCTACCCTTTTTTCAAAAGACGTCGACGACGTCCGAAGGCTGGAAAAGGGACCCTTTACGACGCTTTTTCTGACGCGGGTGCGTAGCAGGCCGTGTGGAGAGCGACCCCCCAGGGCTCGAGGCTGTCGGCGGGAACGCCTTTACAAACATTACGTTAGCAATTAAACTACATACATATACAAACAACTAACTCTAAATTTCATGTAAAATAACAATAATACTGTATAATCACTACATTACAAAATAACTATAGTACGTTATATTCATGTACTAAGTACATAAGACAATGAAATCTAACAACAAAACTAAAACACTGTTGTCTGGTTTACTAAGATACGTTTGTTGAAATAACTGCATAAAATATACTATGTATATTGAGCAAGTAAAGATCTTTTTAGATTTTGTTTAAAAGTATTTACAGATGGACGTGTTTTATAGTGTAGCTTAGATCATTCCAGAGTTTTGGGCCAATGAAGCGAATGTTTTTGTTGAAAAGACACAGTCTGTGAGTAGATATGCGGACGCTATTCATCGATCTGGTTGGGTAATTATGGGACGTCAACAGTTCAATTCAAACATGTGACAGAAATGATCTGGGAGAAGCTTATGCATACATTACATAAAACACATCTGTTGATAGAGCAATCGTCTTTAA
>JZLH01S0009119.1:84253-98315 GCA_001188425.1 Eucidaris tribuloides
ACAATGCTTAACACCGGCTTGGTGTTGTACATTCAACACCCTCTGGTGTTAATTTAACACCAAGAGTAACACCACATGTGTAACACCAGCTTGGTGTATGATGTGTGTAAGCACGCAGTGTGTATAGGCCTACCTGTCAGTTTGTTTCTGTGCGACATGTGCTTGGGAACCCCCCCCCCCCCTCCCCCGGCCCTCCATTCCAAAAAGGTGGTCACACCATTGCCTCACAGTGAGGTTACTAATCCCTCTGTACCGTGACGTAATGACTGTCAATGACCGTCATTTGTGACAGAAAGTTTGCTTGCTGCTTCAGAGTGCGAAGAGGTCACTGGCAGTCAGTGCGACATCAAATACATTGAAATGTTACGGGACAATGAACTTCAACCGTACCGAGGCCACTCTTTAAATATAGGCCAACTGTAACCCCCAAGGTTTACCTGAAGCGTGACGATGCTAATTTCAATCATAACCTAGCTTCCTTTGTCAGAAATCATTGAATCTAATTTTAGGCCTATTGCTGAAACGTGCAAAACTGTATTTGTATGTTTGATTGTGTGTGTGCGTTTTTTAAAAATCATATCCCGGGTATATTGACACATCAGTCTACGGCCGTATGATAAGTTTGATGTATACTTTGCACAGCAAGATCACCCATAGGGGGCTAAACTGGGGCGTGCCCCCCCCCATTCATAGGCATATAGCGAAGGGGCCAAGAACTTTGACCTGGGAGAGCGCGGTGCCGTGGGAGCTATTAGTTTATTCCGAATATCAAACATTATTTTGTATTATAAAATTATATCATTTAAGCGTTCAATTAAAGGTAATTATTATCAAACTAAATTTCATACAGTTTTCTCAAAACGTTGATTAATATTCGTAATCTACCATAATACCCATTTATTCGTATTTTCTGTTACACCGTATGTGTATGTTTCATGAAATACTGCATCCAATCTCATACTTGATGTATTTGTGTATACACCCTGCCTTCAGTCATCTTGATTGTTGTTTAGAATCAAATGTTGACAGAAGACCTGGGTCCGTTTGTTTGTACTTCTTATAGTACTGATGCAAAATAAAAATGATTTACTGATGCAAAGAGACGAACAAATGAATAATTTTCCATTTCATCCAACATATAAAACACATTAAAATTGTTTGCAACAAAAATATTTGTACATGCTTAACTTATTGTAAGAATACAGGGGCGGAGACAGCGCGGGGGATGGGGTGTATGCACGCGCAGCTCACATGAAGGTGGGGGGGGGATGACATGTACAGTCATCCCCCAGGTTTCAGTATTATTATTATTATTATTATTATTATTATTATCATCATTATTATCGGCGCCGTGTCACCTTTATTCCCTTAGTACGTTCGTATTTCTGTTGAACTGTCTTATGCTCCTATAACGGGGTGATGTCTAACAAGAGACGTTTGCAATGGACACTGATGGAAAATCCGTAGGTCGGGGGGGGGGGGGAGTGCGGGACTCTATCCCCCACTTTGTCCGAGTAAGGAATGGCCTGCACAATCATTCCCCTTACTTTTCAAGGAGAAATTATTTTAAAGCAAGTAGTTTAGTGGTAATTTTGTCAAAATGAATATATGGTTGTATGTCCATTTCACGAAACAAGTGTTATCAGAGAGTCAAAATATGCTGATAAAACTCCTAGAACTCCCGAGCTTCAAAATTAGACACCATGTTTTTTACATGACCTGCTACATGTATAAACATATGAGAATATAAAATTTATACCTTCGGATGAAGTGCCAAAATCTAAACACATCACACTTTCAAATGGGGTGGGTTTTAATTATTGTGGACTGTCCACTTCACAAAAAACAGTGTAGGTAGAGAATCAAAATAACCTCATATAACTGTTAGAAGCCGTGAACTTTAGGGGGCTCCGCCCCCTGACCCCCACCCGGAACCTTACGGAAGGAATTTTAAGGTGAGCCCCTGGAATTCACCCGGTAGGGCGGGCAGCCCCCCCCCCCCGGGGGGCCAGCCCCTCCCCACATTAAAAGAGTTCCGCGGACCCCTATCAAACGTCCGTTTTCTTTACTTACGCACCCCCTTTAAAACATCCCTGATACGGGCGTGGTATGTAACTGCGTGTGCGTCTGTATCTGTTGTTGTTGGTTTTATTGGCGTTTTGCATTCTTTAAAGAATATTTTCGTCTGTGTGCACGCGCGTGTATGTGTAAGCCTATTTGTGCGTGTGTGTGTGTGTGTGTGTGTGTGTGTGTGTGTGTGTGTGTGTGTGTGTGTGTGTGTGTGTGTGTGTGTGTGTGTGTGTGTGTGTGTGTGTGTGTGTGTGGTGGTGGTGTGTGCGGGTGTGGGTGTGTGCGCGCACGCGAGCACTTTATTGGACTTGCATTACAATCAACCCCCCTGGACATCAAATCATCCCCCAGGTGCGATGACCTGTCTACGCTGTACATCTTGAATGCTACGATACTGGGGTGTATCCGGGATTTTTTTCTGGATGGGTTGTCATAAATTTTAGACCTTTTCACAATGAAATGACATCAAGATTTTTCTGGGTGGGTCGTGAATCGTGATCATAAGTTTTGGGACCTTTTCATAAAGAAATATGTGATTAAATATACTTTTTCATTTATGTCATTATTGTGAAAAGGACCCTCGATAAAAATTAGGGACAAAATAGTGGACCTTTCGAAATTTTGGGTCAACGACCCTCCTGACCCCCCCCCCTGCATACATATAGGCCCTACTAAAATCGAGATCATATAGGCATAAGCCTACTGAAAAAAAAATACCTTGAATGTTTCATGTAATGATACAGGCTCCTTGAATGAACTTTCTTATTTTCATAAAACAACAACAACAACAACAACAACAACAACAACAACAACAACAACAACAACAACAACAACAACAACACAAAACAAAACAAAACAAAACGAAACAAATAAACTTCAAAAGCAGATCTACACCCCCTCCCCCCCCCCCACCACACACGCACCATGCACCTGGCACGTTCCCCGTCCTCCCCTGACCGTACCGTACCCTAACCCGACCCAGCCCCGAAATAGTAAAATGTGACGTCACACACTGAGATCACACAGCCAGGCAAACCTGTCCTGCGGGGTAAACAAGATCTGGAAAAAGCCAGTCAGTAAGTCACGTCAAAGTACCCTTACAATTATTAAGTTGTCGTTAATGAAATAGGTAGCTTGTTCTGAACAGTTAAGAGTGATAACACCTAACAGTAACCATGGTAACAGCTTACATTGTGCAGACCTACACAAAATTATCATCCTAGTCCCACGCGTACAAGTTCGTGTTGTTATTTTGGAGGATTGCACTTGCGTGAACTCCCCACACCTACTGTGTATCACACCTACTGAAGTATGTGGTCCTATACCTACTGTGTATGTGGTCTTAAGCAGAGCTATATGGACCACATACGCCCTCTACTGGGAAAAACGAACAAAGTTTGCACTGTGTGACTTGAATGCAGTAGCAACTAAATAAAATTGCTCGCAAAATTCAAATGCTGGAGCCTGGACCCACATGTTTAGAAAAATTAAAACAGACTTCTGAAATGTGACTTGAGTTGAGTCCTTGAGTCCAGGGTGAAGTTTGGAGTCGCTGTTCCAAGGACAGTACACCCCAGCGTTTTCCTTTGTGTTTGGTTTATTTGATTTTTATTGACTTTTTTCTTACATGTACAGTGGATTATGTGGATAGGGGACAAGATTGTGGATAGGCAAATGCATATACTTGATTCATTATTTTATTGAGCAATCAGATCAGAAGTTAATATTATTGTGTTTCATTTGATATTGTCTTCACTTCTAGAAACATTGAGTTGTGCCTGCCATCTCGGGAAGTGTCAAGGTTGAGAGTGATGACACAGTATTGCAGCTGTCGATTCTAACCATGGAGACGTCTAGAGACGGCCATCTGCATAGGAACTGGAGAAACACAGAATCTTCCAGTGAAAAGAAAAATGAAGGTTCCTCTGTGTCGGTGGTGTCTTACAACATTCTTGCATCCATCCACATCAAACCTCGTGGCTACCCATTTTGTCCGACTGGTTACCGAGAGACCCTGGAGAGACACCCCCAGCTGATGGTAGAGGTGCAACATCACAGTGATGCTGATATTTTCTGCTTTCAAGAGGTACACTTGTCTGCGGTGTAGATTTTCAATCATTTCTCCTTTTTTCAGAATTGGTATATTTCCTTTTAAATAATAAAAAAGATTTTAAAAATATTAAAATCATTCTTTTTCAATAATCACACCAAACATTGTCCGAGTATCAAAGTGGGAAAAGTGTTCATTTCTTAGAATTTGAATCAATCAGTGGGGATCATTATTTTCCTAACCTCCAAAAGGGAAAAACAAATCTTTGAGGTTTTTATCTTGTGATGCCATTTGTCTCACGTTACTAATTTCTTTTACACCTTTATTTTCTTGTTCTGAGCGCAGAAGAAAAAGAAAGAGATGGACACATGGTGTGTAAATTGTTTAAGCCAAAAAGTGTAGCAAATGGTTTTTGACATTAAAGTTTCAAAGTCATGGTACCCAGAGATGTATCAATCAAAAAGTTTGCGTAATGTATCATTTCAAAGAACATAAGTCAAAATTTATTTTGAACATGTTTTTTCAATCATATGCTCCATTGCTTCCACATAATATTAAGCCTTTGTTTTAGAATTCTGTTTTTTTCCCTGGGCTGCACTGTATAGTTCGACAGGATACATGTAGTAAGATATCACTTGCAGTCAGATTTTAGAAATGGCTATCAGATCCAATTCCCTATTACAAGATTTAAGAACTGATCAGGGTTATAGCTACAGCGGTCGGCGATGGTCGGTAGTAGCCAGCACAAACTGAAGCCGACCACCACTGAGCTGAATTTATTAGTACTCTGACCGGCACAGAAAAGCTTTAAAATGGCCATAAAATTCATGAAATCTCTACATAAATCGTGTATTGTGAGCTTTAAACATCATTACATTTCAGCCGAAGATGTATTTTGTAAAATAAATGCTTCCAAATGCTCTTTTCTATGTGAAAACCCAGGAGCGCTACGCTCGCTTTGCTCGCTCCGCTTAGTGTAACTCCTTCCTACAGCCGGCACAGAATTCTTTTTAGCTATAACCCTGGAACTGATTGTTTGTGCCCATCAACAGCAAAGGGGTTAACTTTTCCAGAGTTTTTGTAAATCTCCCCCTCCCCCACCACAGGTTGAAACAAACTATTTCCATCAAAAGTTGCTTCCAGAATTCCAGCACCTTGGTTTCAATGGCATCCATCTACCAAAGGCTCTGGGAATCAAGGAAGGTGTGGCCACGTTCTATCGGCAGGAGAGATTTAGTGTTGTGACACAGGAATCAGCTCACTTCAAAGATATAATTGCACGGGTAACTGAAAAAAATTAATAAAATTTGCCATATGTCAATGATAAAGGGAGTGGTAAGTAGCAAATTTTGGTGTTCTAGAGCTTGGCCTGGCTCGGGTAATATTTGGGAATTTCCATTTAAAGGATTATGTATTCGGTCAACAGGCACACAATTGCAGTTATACAGGCAGAGTTGCCAATCTCAGTGAATCCATTTGCGTGAGACCCCATAGGCCAATGATACATTTATAACTAAGGGATCCAAATGCATGAGATCAAAAGAAATGCATGAAGAATCAAATAGAATATTTCCGTGAGAAAGGGTCAAAATGTGTGAGTCTCATGCCCAATGCGTGACAGTTGGCAGCCCTGTACAGGTGACCTTGCTTGGGAAACAAATCAAATAATTACAATCTCCTCACTGCTTGGGGACATACTAATATCACTCTGCGTTGTAAACCGGCTCAATTTTTTTCATGGATGATTTGGCAACAGCCAGTAAAGCAGTCTCGTGCTAATTGATCAATCCTGCCTTTGGCAGAGGATTCAGTCGGAAATTCACACAGCAGATACTGAACCTGCAGTACGCTTGCCGAATCGCACGTGAAGAAAACAGTGACTTATAGCCACGGATAAGGAGTTGTTGCTCGCTTTAAGGCTTTATACAACTAATGTAACTTATTTATATCTCTGATCAAACAAGTTGTGATGAACTGGGTATATTCTAGTATTTTGTTAATGGGTAGTAAAGTATGAGCAATTTTGGGGACAAAACCAATCATGAATGTTCAGGATTTACATCCAAGGTGTAATCTGAAGCATTTTACATAATTGTCAAATAGCTGTTACGATTACTTGTGTAATCTTGCAAAGCAAAATAAAGCAATTAGCAAACTTTTAGCCAAGAACCACATACAAAATTTTGCCATGCTGGCCATTTTATCACATTAAAAGAAGAAAGAATGTCTTAAAGTGTACATAATTTTACCAGAATCATGCTCTAATTGTTCATTGTGTGTTTGTTTGTTTTTTGTTCCAAATTTTACGGACTTGGTTGGCTTTCTGAATAACGTGTATTGTCTTAGCAATCCATGAAGCATGTTGTATGTTGTTGCAATATACTAATCAATTTTCCTTATTGGTTTAATGTTTGTGTGTTCCTTCTCAATAGGCACTGGAAGAAAAGCAACTGGACAGTAATATCTATGAAGCAGTAAAGAAGCACACAGAATATGAATCGCCCCTTCTTCTGACCACATTTTGTTGCAGACTAACAGGGCGCCATCTAGTGGTTGCCAACGTTCACCTGATATGGTTAACGCATATCGTCCCAGATGTCAATACACTACAGGTATTACAGAAATGTGTGTCGGGATTTAACGCATCACTTAACAATATTTCCAAATTGTAAAATCTGAGCTATAAGTTCCTTCATATAACTAGTGTCTCCGATTATGTCTAAAAATGAAGCCCTGAAAAAAATTGCAGTTCAAAATGATCTTCAAGTTCTTTTAAGAAGTGACGATCCATAAGCGACCAGTTCCAGTTCTGCCCCTCAGGGAAAAAAAATCCGGGGGGGGGGGGGGTGGTCTCAGAGCGATTTCAAAAGAGCCCCTGTAAATTGCCATAGGGTTCAATATGAAAGAAAATCTGGAATGGACTGAAACAGGAAAGTAGGCCGTGTAAAGATGTACAATTTTTCCCTGGAGTCCCCCACCCCCCTTAATTTTGTGTTGTAGAATTTTTGTTTTAGATAATGGATAGATCAACATTTTATGAAATCAAGCCCTCTTTCATTTAAAGGGTCAGTGTTTGGGTTCATTATTTAGAAATGTATATAATTAGATTAAAACATCTGAATTTTTAAAATCTTAAGTTTTTGGGAATAATCACCTACCCTGAAATATGCCATATATTTCGCGTACATATATGTTTCGCGATTTTGCTTCAAAGCAAGGATTTCGCAAGAGTATATTTTCGCGATTTATTGCTTTTGCATTCACTTTGTACAGGAATATAAGGAAGTGAAAATTTTTATGTTTCGCGAAATTCGCAAAAGTAAAACCACCGCGAAATATTCAGCGTATACAGTATGTTTTCCTGATATTTTGAACCTGTGTATTCACATATCCTCCATCCTCCTTCAGGCTGCACTAACTCTGCAGAGAGTGGCTGATATCTCTCCAGACATCTCTACAGCCAGTATTATATGTGGTGACTTCAACCATCAACCTGACATGCCAGGCTACCAGCTCATCTCCCAGCGATGTCTCAAGGAGGACAGTTTGAAGCATCTTAGGAAATACTGCATCCAGTATACAGACAAGGATCAACTTAAGGTGAAGGAAGGAATCTGATTAGGGTATTGGAAAACCAAAAATAAATCAATAATAATCATGTAATTACAATATTATACAATAAATATGAACATCAATACTTGTAGAAAAATTACATAGATAATTAGATAATATGAAGAAATCAAATTATATGAAATAACAATAACAAATAAATCATCAATGACATTACGTACCGGCGAATCTCGTATATCAAACAAATCAAACATTCGCCGGTACGTGAAATCACCGACGAAATGTGAATTTTGAATGTTAACTGTAAATTTGGGTGCTGTTTTTCAGTAAAATATAAATTGAAATGACAAATGCCAACACAATGTAAGTAAATAATATATCAGCAATTTACAAACTGGAAATGACAGTGCATAAGAATACTGTAGTATAAAATAATGAGACAATTAAAGATTGATTCCAGTATTTGCAGATCCATCACTTCCCTTCATTATTAAAGCCCAAGTTTAGTTTTGGGGATTTTTTGTTATTTGAAAGCTTTATGCCCCAAAGTCATAACCCTGCAATAATAGATTCTGAATGTCTTTAGTTTTTTTTTAAATTATATATATATAACTATATTAACTATATATATATAACTATATTTGTGACCTGTCACCACAAATTGCACCATAAGTCGGAAAAATAAGAAATTGCGTTTTTCATACTGTCTTAAAGTAGAGACTCTAAGCTTTCAATTGATGTATAATTTGTCCAGGATGGACAAAGTAAACCCATTCAAAACCGTGCTCACAAGTTTGGACTGTCACGTAAGCCATTATCAGGAAAACGGAGAAAAACAGCTGCAAAGTTAGTGCTCATTCAAGCGAAACCGAGGGCCTTTGCCAACTGTTCCATAGAAAGTGCGGTAAAACTAGTCACTTTAAAATTGAGAATTGTGGATTGGAAAATATTTTTTAGCTCTTACTTACGATTGTCATCAATGAATTGTTCATAAAAGCAGCTTTGTGGTGATACCAAAATTATTACAGGGGGACTTAACGATGTTGGATAACAAGCAATGATATTCAGAGTTACATTATGGTTATTCTCGTGATGTGAAGATAAAATTTCGCCTAATTTTCAAGCTTCTTCAAACACATGCTCGAAGTTCAATCCAAGAAAAATCATTCTGAATCACTTCTGGTCCTCAAATTTGGACAGATGAAAGATTAATGTATGTACTTTCAGAAAATATCAAAATCCTAGAATCAACTTTGGCAACCCATCCCGACTACTGCATTTACACGAAAAGTGTCCATCTGCGACTTATGGATGACTCGATTTTGTGGTGCAGGTCACATTTTATAATTATAAGCATCCAAGGATTTAAAAAGGCTTTAAAGTGTACATGTGTTATCATCCTCATCGAAAGAGCAGCTCTGCTCTTCAGAGAGTATAACTCAAATAACCTTCTTTTGTCTTTCAGTTTTTATGCCTCCGCAACGAAGTATGCCGGAGGGGCATTATGTTTTTCGGGTGTCCGTCCGCTCGCCGTACCGTGCTGCGTCCGTCTTCCGTGCCGTTACGGATTCGTTACCGTTTTACCTCAATTGCATAAACTTGAGACCCGCCAATCAGATTGATGTAACAGGAACAATAATTGTACTTATGGACCACCAATGAACTGATTAGATTTTGGAGCTGAAAGAGGTCAAAGGTCAAAGTCACCAGGGCCTTAAATATGTTCTGATATTTGGCTCGTACCTGCAATATACTTGAGATGCGGCTGGTCGGATTGTCATGTAACTTGGGTGAAGTATGTTTAATGAGACCACCAATGCAATGATTTAGATTTTGGAGCTCAAAGGTCACAAGGTCAAACGTCACCGGGCCTTAAATATGTCTGATTCAGGGCTCGTTATCCGCGATCGTAACGTTGAAGTGGCTAGTTTGGCATTTCATGTAAACTTGGGTGAAGTATGCCATTATGAGCACCAATGAAGCTGATTAGATTTTGGAGCTCCAAAGGTCAGAAGGTCAAAGGTCACCGGGCCTAAAATAATGTCTTATTTCGTCCTCAAATTACCGGCGATAACTGAAGGCGGTGGTCGATTGTGATGTAACTTAGGGACAAGTATGTGTATGAAGGCCACCAATGACTCATTTAGATTTGAGTGAAGGTCATAAGGTCAAAAGGTCACCGGGCCTTAATTATGTCTGATTCGGGCTCGTTACCCATTGATAAGCTGAGAGCAGCCTTGTCGGGATTAGTCATCGTAACTTGGGTGAAGTCAATGTATTACTGGAGGCACCAATGAACTGATTAGATTTTTGGAAGCTGAAAGGTCAAAGTCAAAGGTCCACCGGCCTAAAATATGTCTGATTTGGGCTCGTTACCGCGAGATAACTTGAGAATGCCCGTTGAATTTTCATGTACACGTGTGGTGGAAGTATGTATCTTATGAGCACCAATGAACTTGATTAGATTTTTTAGTTCAAGAGGTCAAAAGGTCAAAAGGTCACCGGGCCTAGAAGATTAGTCTGATTCGGGCTCATTACCGGCGATAACTTGATGAGCGACTGTCGATTTTTGATGTGGGACAGACAGTATGTACTGATGAGCCACCAATGAACTCATTTGATTTTGGAGGCTGAAAGGTCAAAGATTGCGGCAAAGGACCCGCCTAAATACGGTCTTGAATTGGGCTCGTTAGCTCGGCGATAACGGTGAGAACTCGGCCGGTGAATTTCATGTTACTTGGTGAAGTATGTATTATGAGCCACCAATAACTGATTAGATTTGAGTATCAAAGTCAAAAGGTCAAAGAGTCACCGGGCTAAAATATGTCTGATTCGGGCTCGTTAACCGCTCGAGTAACTTGAAGAAGCAAGCCTATATCGATATTGGATGTTAATTTGGTGGTGAGTAGTGTATTAATGGGGCCATAAAATGAACATTCAGAGTTGAACAGGTCAAGCTAGTTACGATGGCCTGTAAACATTCAAAGTTTGAATTGGACGGGGTGCGGAGGCATACCCATCGGCTGCCGCGCAGCCGAATTGCTCTAGTTTTTTTAAATTTAATCATGGAAAATAGTCGGGGGGGGGGGACCCCCGACATTTTCTGCTATATTTTACATTAATACACCAAAGGGGTTTAAAAAGTATAATATAGCTATACCCTCATACTGAAAGAGGCAGAGTCTGCTGCTTATCAGATGAGTATAACACATGTAAACCGTTGAAAGCCCTTTTAAACCTTTGGATGCTAATAATATAAAATATAGATTTAACTATAGTTAAAGGTTAGTGATCATCATGGAACACTTGAAAAATGCTCAAGAACCAAATGAGTTTGGAAATACTATTAACCAGTTGTTCACTAGCAGATGTGGATCTCTCACCTGGGAGGATTTGTCTGTAATTTGTTTACTTAAGGAGAATCAAGCATAAACATAGGAGTATCTTATTCTTTGCCGGGTAGGATAAAAATAAGCCCCATAGAGAACCACACAGCAGGTTTCCATGCTACTAGTGATATTGACATTGTTTGTTTTAGAATGAGTGAATGTTTGACTACAAGATTTTCACCGGAGAAGCCTTGCATAGTTTACTTGATTCTAGAGTAGTATCAGCCCAAGTTGAGGACTACCCCCAATCATGTCATTTACCTTTAATATAGTTATGGGTTGTTTCACAATCAGGGTACATCAATTAGTCTCACAGGGGGTCAAAAATAAAGTTGCTTTTTTTCCTTTAATTTTTTTATGTTGTGTAGCAAATAGGTCATATATAAAAACTGCAAACTTTTGAGGCGTCAAGTACCCCCAATTTTTTTTTTCAGCCTTTGCATGTCTGAAGTGGCAAAATCATAGCCATGGAGGGTCTGTTATCATCCTGCTGGAAACAAAAATTATGCTGGACTTTTTGGTGAATCTGAATGATATGGTTTTATTGTACAGTTGATTTGCAATAAAAATACACCTCATTTAGTCTCAGTTTCAAAGCTTTTTTACTTGTGCAAAACAAAATTACATTTTTCTGTCATTAGTAAAGGTGATGTGGGTATATAAAGTTTTGTGTACTGAATAACACAGAGCTGTTACAGCAGTCCTGGTTTATTTACAGATAGACATAGTAACTGTGCTTTTGTATGTAAAATGTCCATACCCTAAAATAAGCGATAATTGGGATATATGATGTCAAAAAAATGAGTCGGAGAGGACAATTTATTGTCGGAGAGGACATTTTTTTTTTGACATCGAGATAAAATTAATTAAAGGGCTGTTGGTTCACTCTTTCATTGGAAAATGAGGGCAGTAATATTATACAAGTTTGCTCAAACATTTTCTTTCACTTTTTATCAATGTATGTAAGATTTTCAAACATAGATTCTGCTATAAAGCTATCCCTAAAGGGATCCAATAATGTACTAATTGGCCCATTGAAGGCTTAATCACACTATGTAGGCCCTATAACTTCACAGAATGACAAAACAGCATATGGGTATGGCTAGTAGGTAGGGTGTTTTTGTTTTAACATGAATCTACCTTAAACATTGATTTTGATCATTTAATATCTCACATGGCACAAATGTCGGAGAAGACAATTTTTGACATATTTAACAGCTTAATTTAATGTCAGTGATTTATCATTTAGTATTATGAAGGAATTTTTCAATAATTAAAGGGGCAATTCCATGATTAGTTGCATTACACTTTATGATCTTTTTGACACTAAGGTTGGCCGCTGTATTAAGATGCTTTGATATTATTCCTCTATTTTTGTATTGTCAATACCTCTATACCTAGTCTACCTCACACTATCAAAAAGAATTGTGTGACCCTCTTCTGTACCTGATAATAAGAACTTGAATTTTGGTTAGTTACGTTACATAAAGTGGACATGGAAAAAAATTGTAAGATTTTGTCCTTAAAGATTGCTCAAACTATGTAGTTCTAAAACAAACTTTTGTATTCATGTAAGAACTGATGTATGGGCAAGTCATTTCATATGAAACATTTTAGTAATAGCTTTCAAAATTTTTATAGGTACCAGCAAAAACATGGTTAGTTACGTTACGGTTAGTTACGTTACACTTTGTCCAGGCATACAAAAATTGCATTTGGTTATGTTTTTCTCATACAAAGTGTTTATATAGGGCTTCATTCATTTGAAACTAAAGTGCAGGAATGTAATACTGTCCCAATAAGCACTAGGCCTAACTCATTTTACCCCTAAATATAACTTTTAAGTCTCTATAGACGAATTTAACCTTTAGTTAGCAGGTAAGTACATGTAGGATAGCAAGATTGAAAATATTCACACCTATATGGCATGCATTGATACCATGTAGTGCATCACAATCATGTAATATTCAAATTCAGCTTCCTTGGAAGATAAAGGGAAGGCTACCAAAAATTTAAAGAAAGATGCTGGACATCCTGAGTACAAGAAACGACGTCAGTAGAAAAAGAAAAGAAAGAAACAACGCTCAGTAGAAAAAAGAAAAGAAAAGAAAAAGCTGCCTCTTCTATGAGCTGAAAGAACATTTACAATTTTGTTTCAAAGTCAACTTTATGAAGAATGATCATATTAATGCCTATTTACAGTAAAGTTTTGATAAAGATTCATAATGTGAACTGTATTGAAAGTATCTAAAATTCGTAATTTTAACAAAAGTGTAGTGACCATTGATTATTTTTCAATCTTGATTCTTTGTGAACATGAATATTACCTTTTTGAGAAAATTCCGCTCTCTCTGTATGTTATTCATTTTTATTCAATAAAGGCCCTTTGGAAAAAATGAATCGCCCTGCTATCAGAAAGCTGCAAACAAAGATTCTATCTTGTAAATTTTCAGCCTATTTCATTTTTGCGAGAACTGGTTTCATATCCAAACTGAAAAAAATGCATTTTTACTTTACTTTAGTTGGGATCCTTTGGGGGACCAAGATAAATTTTCATGTAAAATTGGTAAATTCATCCACTAAAAACACGTTTTCATTGCATATATTCCATTGATGGCCATAACAGTTTTAAGGTTATACACCATTCAATATAATGTAGCAATGAACCGGAACAAATGAGAGACACCTTCGGGGATTTAGCAAGCAGTGAACATGTTGATCGAGATAGGAAGCACATGCCTGTATTGGAAAATTAAAACTAAGAAAAATAATTATGTTTTAAAGGTTAGCCATTTGCAGTTTTTGCAAGCGCTTATGACAACATGATGTAAACAGTAATATGTGTAATGGTCCCATCGGAACAATACTACTACTATGAATCACATTGAACCCATCATTGAATAATGCAAGTTACATTTAAAATGTTACTCTTTATCTATTCAGATCTATTATTTTGTTCAAAATTATCAAGCTACTTTTTCAA
>JZLH01S0009123.1:0-10552 GCA_001188425.1 Eucidaris tribuloides
TTTTTTTTACGCCACTGATTGCTTGTATTAAACTGAAAATAAGCCATGGTTAAAATTTAGTTTGGGGGGGGGCAGTGGCTCCAGCCCCCTTGCCCGCCCCCCCCCCCACCAGTACTCCAGTGCCAATTACACACTGAACTGTGGGCAGTTTTGTGGGTGGTTGAAAATATTTACAGGGGGAAGTCTATCTATGGAGTAATTCAACTAAGCAGCATGTAATACAATTAGTTCTACTTATTGCACAGTTAATTTGTATATACACTGTACATTTGTAATACAGCATATACAACGCAAATTTAGTTTTTTTGGCCGGGTGGGTTTTTTTTTTTACACGCTACATACCAACTTCCTACACAAAACATCTTTCAAATGACCCAATGCACCATCCCTGAAGTGGACGTAATCAAATTCCAAATTTTTTTATTTCACCCCTTCTAAGCCCCCACCGTACCTTTAGGTAATGCCCCTCAACACGGTTATAATGCGCATACGCGTGACCAGCTGAGCGCTGCGGTCAGTGGCTGACTACGTACGCTAATATGGTCAAGCAGCTGAACTCTGTGTAACCTTCAGCTAGCGGCATATCGGACAAATTTGGAAGTAACAAAATTGTCAAAGCACGGACCGTCACTTTGCAAATTTTGAAGTTTAACCGTCCACATTTTCACCAAAACTACCTATTCTACCCAAAGATTGATTTTACCTGATTTCATTTAATTTGCCGTTTTTGGCGTGCAAATCCTGAACCCAATCGTATACATGTAGGTGGCAGTAGCAGATATAGAACAGGGGCAGTTGGGATGGCTATTCAGTTAGGATGTCTAAAGGTTTCCAAATAGTTAAGGGTGTACACGTGTACCCACTTCAGCAGCTAGGTTACTTGATAGTAAATAAATATACGAATAATAATAATTAAAAAAAATGCAAGACATTTTATTCCATTTTGGAGCACTAGCTGAAAATCACTAAGGAACAAACTGCAGTGTGAGTATACAAAAGTTTGGACAGTAGCATGTGCAAGGCAGTTATGCATAAATAAGCTAATTAACAGCTCGGGAGCGAGTTTAATGCCCTAGGTGTGACAGCACAGGTTAGTCTATAAGTAGGTAAATGGGCAAGGTGAGAATCTGAGTAGAATTACGGATGCTTCAGGCTTTTAGAAGCACTAGAATAATCATGTTTGGATACAAATTTTTTATTCAGGGGTCTTTGTTTAGACCTTGATAAGAGACGGAAATGGGCAGGCATGGGGATCATGAGGGCTTCAGATTTTTTGAACGTGGTAAATGGTTTAGCCAATACTTTGAAGGTCTTTACCTTACAGGGGTAGGCTCTTCACGTAATTACCATAGCACGCGAATGTTGTGTTTCTCATCTTAACAATATATCATTTGGAATATAACTGACTTAAAAAAATATTACAAATAGCCTCTTTGGATGACAAAGGGGCGTGGGTGGGTATTTGGACATGGGGCTGCACATTTGGGGAGGTGGACTTAAAGGGAAAATTCGTGTGTGTGTGGTGTTGTGTGCGATGTGCGACGTGCGCGACGGCTGTGTGTGGTGTGTGCGTTTGTGTGTAGCGTGTGTGTGGTGTCGTCGTGTGTGTGTGTGGATGTCGTGTGGATGTGCAGGTGTGTGGTGCTGTGTGAAAAATGTGTGTGTGCGTGTCTGTGATTGTGTGTGAGTTGCGTGTGTGTGTGTGAAAAAGTTAGCGCGTCCGTGTGCGCGCGTGAGTGTGTGTATGTGCGTTTGTGTGTGTGTGTGTTTTGTGTGGCGCGCTGTGGCACGTCGTGTGTGTGTAGTAGCCGCGCGCAGCGGTGTGTGTTGTCGTTGCGTGGTGTGCGACCCAACAAAAAAAGTGTGTGTCGCGTCGTGTGTGCGTGTGTGTGTGTGAAAAAGATGTGTGCGTGTGACATGTGCGTGTGTGTGGTGTGGCGATGGTGTGTGTGCGTGTAGTTGCGCGTGTTGTGTGTGTGTGGGTGTTGTATTGCTGTTGTGTGTGTGTGTGTGTTGTGTGTGTGTGGCATCGATGTGTGTGTGTGGGTGTGTGCGTGGTGTGTGTGTAGTGTAGGTTAGTAGATGTGATTAGAAAGGGACAGTAGCTTGAGCCTAAAGTCACACTTGCCGATCTAACGATTCCGGTTCTTGCTCCGTCTTACAATATACTTCAGCGGTGTCAGACAAGTGGCACAATTGATACCATAGAAATGTACAGACGGAATTGCACGCGTCTGTCAAGCCGTCTAGATAGGTTTGCTAATCAAAGTTGGAAAAAGAATTTATAAAGTGCCAATAAGCGTTATAACACGTATTGCGTGTCGTTTTCAGAACGAATCGTTGGACGGCTCTTGATGTGACAGTAGCCTTAAGGAGTTGATTACAATCCGGATACTGTGACGTGCTGCGTTAGCTACTGTCAGACTTCGGTAAATAAAGTTTAATAAACATACGCGTTCGTTTGTTCAGAACGAGTCTGTAGAACGGCGCAGTGTGAAGTAGTGCTTAGCAACTGGTCACATTGTGCCGCGTGTAACGTTGTTTCGTTTGGCAACTCGTCTAACTATTTACCTCAGACGTTGTCAGACGGTGCAAATTGTGTTCAATGTAGAATGGAAGAATGGAAAACCTGTCTGTCAATCTCTAGATTACGTTTTATTTCCAGTTGCAGAACGATTGAAAGTCTATTAAGCGTTTAATAAAGTATTGCGTTCGTTTTCAGACGGAATCGTTGAGGCTGCAGGTGTGAAGTAGCTTAAGAAGTTGTTTACAATCACCGCGGATACTGTGACGTAGCTCGCGTTAAGCTACTGTCACACTTCGCCGACGTCTAACGATTCGTCTGTCTCCGTTCTAAAATTTACTCAAGACGGTGTCAGACGTGGCAAATGGAATACAAGTGATGCGAACCAGAACAGAAAAGCACGTCTCATGTCAAGTCTAATACGTTATGTATTCAGTTGAAACACGAATTAAAAGTCCAATAAACGTGCACGTTCGTCTGTTTTTCGAGGAATCTTAGGACGGGCGAAGATGAGAACAGTAGCTTTACGGTTTGCGTAACTGGGTTTTCTAATGTGACGACTAGAGAACGGATTAATCAACTAATGTCTACATACGATATACATTTTATCCAGGATTTCTTCTGTGGATTAAGATTTTGTTGAAATTGCCAAAAATTTCGGTATCATCACTCCCTACTTCCTCTAGTACGGTGAGCTTTCCCCTTAAGGTCTACACATGACGAACGGCTAATAAACTTACGGTAGGGGGTAAGTCCCTACGTGGCATCACCTTGAGACGAGTAATCGAAGAATGCGCGATGCTTTTGCACACAACGATCTTGATGTTTTATTTTTTTTTTCTATTCACTTCGCAAGGTCTGTATGGTTGGCTTTCGTTATAGAAATAATTCAACTTTATGCTCGTGTGAACATGCGCTGATTTAGGCTATTCAGTCATTCTTGGTATCGATGAAGTTTGCGATTTTGATTTTAAACAGTTCCGAATCCTAATATCGGAAATCGAGAGACAAACCTCTGTTGCTGCAATATTCGTATTTCTTTATCAGGGAGGACAAATAAGGGTTGGGGGGTGACAACTTATTGGATCGGAGATGAATTGCTGCGTCTGTCTTGGCAAATGGTCAGAATGTGCTTTTTGATGTGATGGCTTAACAGTAACTTGATACTAACTTAAAACCGTTGGCTTATTTACATGGAAAGCCAACAGTGTCTGTGCATCTTATTGAGATCTTCCGTCAGTCTCTTTAAGTGCTAATATCAATTAAGGGCAATGGTTTTATTAGAGGCATTTACTGTTAAGGTCTCTACTAAGAATCCTGGCGTACAGATGGGGGTTTGGGGTGCACTGACCCCCCCCCAATGGAAATTTGATCATTGAGTTCGGGGCTTATAGTAATAACTGATGTAATAACTGTCCTTTTTTCCATTCATGATTGATGCAGATTTCGATGTTGTCTTTTGACAATCATTATTTCCATACTGTTATTATCTACTTTAAGTTAAAACCGTCTTATCGTGCGAGTCCTACAATGATCCCTATATGGATGTAAAGATGTACGGAGAGATTATATGCTAAACTGTTTCTTCGACAGTTATAACACAATTTTGATACAGGTATCTGATTATCACATTTCCCCACTGGAATAAATATTTTCATCTTACGATATCTGTACACGATGTGATCTGCACCGCAGTAAGCTAATACTGGTACAACAATGTAGTGGAATGCTTTATGATGTACCTTAAATGTTCTTCTTTGTGTATTTCCAACTTCGATTCGTTCACTGTTTCTTTGTATTACAAATCAGCAAGCTACTTTATCTCTTGTATCATCCCAGTTACACAAGGATCATAGAACATTATTACAGGAATTTAGTCATACCAGTATCATTAGAAATTTGTTTATTCTGAACATCAGTGCTATCAAATGTTAGTGAACCCACTTTTGCTTTGATTTGATATGTATTGAGCGAATTCAGGAATCTGCCAAATAAATTTTGATTATATGGTGGTACTGTCGTTATGAAAAAGTTCGCTCTCTGCTAAAGTAACACTCCAGGCCATTCAAATGTTTCAGAAATCAGAATATGCATTGTTTGTGGTAATGCAGGCTGTGGGCATTGGGGAACTATGTTTGAACACAAATCTTTCAAGGAGAATCAACACTTGAATACCGTTGTAGTATAGTTTTATTTATTTAGAAAATTCGTCCTAAGCGACCTTTTTCTCGAAAACATTCACATTTTGTCCCAAACGCTCGCTCACGAATTACTTGCAATTAATTTGAATTATGCAACACAACACAAATTGGAAAGAAAGCAATTAGTGAAAGCAAAAAAAAAAAAACAAAACGATGAATTTCTATGCCGCTTATCATTTATAACTTGTTTATTTTCGACTCGCGGTTTTAAACCATTCGCGTTTCAGTTTGTGAACAACCAATGATCACAGTAGTAATGCATTTGATTTTAATTACTGCTCAATATTTTAAGGGCAATTTTCGTGATTGCCATTTTCAACTGTACTTGATTCATATTCGTGTAATCATCTCTTGACAGTTTTGTTTCAGTTTCGTCAGATTTATTTTGCACTATGGAATATATATACGCCTACACTATTTTAGAGTTGCCTGGACTTACACACACTCACACACCACAACCACACACCCAAAACACAACCCACAACACACCCACACACACCCACACCACACACAACCACAACCCCCTACCACACACACCACCACACACACACACAACACCACCACACGCACACACCACAAACACAAACACACACCACACACACACACACCACGCACACACACACACACCAACTATGGGCACACATACGCACGACACACATACTACACAATAACGTTAAACATACTACATACTATTACGCAGACACTGTACATTGTATTATCTTTTATAAGTAATCGTTTCTGACCCCCCAAATGATCTTTACTCATTAGCACTGGCTTAGAACGACCGTTGCCATCGACCTTTCGTAACAGCCCTCGGTCTTCTGCATAATGCAGTGACTGGGGTTTGAAGTAGTCATATTTCGGTATAATACGATTTTACGTCATTGTATAAACCGGCATGATCATTCACTTCTTGTGCGTTTTATTAATATGAGAGTCACGCGAACAGATTACCACACGAAGGATGAGATCGACTTATTACGAGCGGATACCATTTTACGATGGAATTATGCAGTATTACAAGTATACTTGTTTCTTTTCGTATACTATTGTGTTCAGAGTAACAGTTTTTTTATCTGTATGCGGGGTGAATTGCCTATATAAATGCAGTAGATTTCATGCTCGCTGGTAAAAACTAATTCTTATTAGTTTTTGTTTGTTGTTTTTTGTTTATTTTTTTTTGCATGGTGAGTATGTAATAATGCTTGGTGGACAGTGTGACCAAACTACGCCACCATAAGTTAGGCTTTAGCTAGTTTTATCAATCTATTTTAAAGTATTCTTAATGGGAGGAAATCAAAAGTTGAAGAAATTTTTCCTTCCTCGTCAAATGCACGAATAGAAATTGTAACATTGACAATGTTCTATATAGAAAATCCGAAATGGAAAAATATCGGCTAGATGTATGATAATTATTCGGAATTTAACACATGATTACCAAAAAACAGAAATATTTTAGCATATTAATAGGGATGTGCATACAGATTAATATTAAGCCTCACCCCCCCCAAAAAACAATCATTAATACAGTCTAAATCGGAAATGCGAGGATCAGGCGATTAACGGAAGAGGATTTTGCACTTGATTTAAATGGTGTAATGATGTGGCGTTTCTATACAAAGGGGGGGGGGGGAGGGGGGGAAAGAAGTTTGTGTCCATAGGCAGAATGTGATATTGAAAAGGATTTCTTTAATGTATTGTGGTTTTTAGTTTGGTATATAAGAGGGATATACGTAGTGTATGCTTTAGGCGTTCTTACTCTTAGTCCCGGGCGAGTAGCCCGTTAATTACCTTCTACATACATCATTGGTTATGATCGCACTCGTTGCAATTGAAGATTGCACAGTATGATTGTTTAGTATGTTCGTGTTGTGAGAGTTAAAGGGTCCGTATTTGAACCAGTCGTTTGCTATTGTTTTGATTTTTGATGGTATTCTTAAAAAAAAAGGCTTCCTTGTTATCTGCTTATGTGGGACGATGTAACAAGGACGTGTCCTTTCAAAGGAGGAGATAGCGAGAAAAAAGTTATTGATAATCCGTGTAATTAAATTGAGTAATGACTTAAGTTGTCAAATAATTATTCAAAATGTAAGATCTGGGTAATCAAATTTGTCAATAACAGAGCTGAAGTAGTCATTAACAGATCCGAGTATTGGGTGCAATAAATTTAGTAGGTTCGACTCTTAATTGCACGAATAAATATTAAGTCATTTTTTCAGGGTGCCAGTTCTGGATTTTTTTATACTGTTACTTATTATTTCACAGTGATATATTTTCTGAATGTTAGAATCATGATTCTTCAGTAAGTTTCCTTTTAGGATAACATAGAACTATTACGTGTACTACTGGAAGTATGATATCGTTATGTACCAAATAAAGTTTGTTATCCTCATAATAATTATTCAGATATGATACTTCTTATTCTGTATTCTTCTTCTATACTTATTATTGTAATTACTATTGTTGCTGTTGTTATTATTGTTTTATTATTCATCGTTATTTTTATTATTATTTTGTTGTACTATTGTTTTTATTATTATTATTATTTATTTTTTATTTTATTATTATTATTCTTATTTTTATATTTTAGTATATTATTTTCATTTAATTCTTACAGTCTAGTGCATCTATGGAAATCTAAATGTCTTATTTTAAGAGTTGTGATAATGATGGTTCAAAAAACTACAATCACACTTCTACTTTATTGTCACCACTTTTATAACAAATATATATATATTTTTCCTTCCGGGTTTTTGAACCCACACCCATTGCGTATTTTTAATGGTACCTGCTTTCATACACCAGCGGTGGTACAAATTGAATGTACTCCTTTGGCGGCAAAAATAAAGTAACAAATGGAACGCTGCCGTGCCACCCCCCTCCTTCTCCCTCCTCCTCCTCGATTTGAAGATCGGTATATTGTATTGCCTTTAATTTTTGCATGTATCGCGACTTCAGGACGGCCTAAAGCTATGTGTGGCCATCGATACCATTAGTAGGCCTAGGTGCATTACGCTATTCGATTTATCATGACGTTAGATTTTTGCAAGGATGTGATGTGCAAATGTTTTCGCTTCAATTCTTTTTCTCCTTCCCCCCCCCCCCACTTCTTTCATTCTTATTTCTCTGTTTTAGTTTTTGCAGAGTCATTCGTTTTATCAGAGAGTGTTTTTGCAGGATGGATTGTTGCAAAATGTTTTCAGACTTCATTCTCTATCTCTCCCTCCACTCATTCCATTTCTTTATTTCTCGCTTACAGTAATGTGTTATAAATTTGAACGCCGTGTTAAAATCTAACAAATTGTTTAAAGCAGATTATCCGACACTTCTACATATACAGTTTTCTTTTCCTTGCAAGATACTTGTTCAGTTTTTAACCCCCATATCTCCTTGTATCCTTTACGTGATAGAAATGCACATCACTCGATACGACCGTTTGCTCGAGATGTATTGTTAATGTGACATGTTTTGTTTTCGGCCGTCATCCCTCCCCCCTCGCTTGTCGGTTGTTGTTTGGTTGTTCGAGAAATATGTATGTTCGTGAGTGTGTTTGTTGTGTGTGTGTGTGTGTGTTTGTGTGTGTGTTGTGTGTCTGTGTGGATGTGTGTGTGTGTGTGTTGTGTGTGTGTGTTGTGTGTGTGTGGTGTGTAGTAGTGTGTGTGTGTGTGGGTGTGTGTGGATTGTGTGTGTTGTGTGTGTTGTGTGTGTGTGTTGTGTGTGTGTGTTGTGTGTGTGTTGTGTGTGTGTGCGTAGTGTGTGTGTGGGTTGTGTGTGTGTGTGTGTGAATAAAGTGTGTGTGTGAGTGTGTGATGTGTGTGTTGGGGGGAGGGGAGAGGCAGGGCCAATTTTTCCCGACGATTTCCAGCCTTTAACACTCCCATTTAAAACGTCGTGATCCTGGTTGACGGGATGCTTTTTCGAGTTACTTTTCATTTGATTCATTGAAAGATTTGAGGCTCTTATCGAATTATACAATTCCGGCCAAGTACAAACTTTGCTCACTTTGGACTGTGTGGTTCTGAAATTGTCACACTGCAAAAACACAGCCTACTAATTGAGAAAATGTGCGACGTTTGTCAATTGTTCGAGTTTGGTTGGCAAAACCGTAGTCACGCTGATATGGAAGTACTGAATAGATACACACCCATCCATGCACAGCACCCACATGATCCTGCTCTGCTTACTTGTTCTTTCTATGAGGTATATAGTACCTTTCCTTATTACCTTTGGATGCTATAATGTAAGTCGAAAATCTCGGG
Organism: Eucidaris tribuloides; assembly: GCA_001188425.1. Taxonomy (NCBI): domain Eukaryota; kingdom Metazoa; phylum Echinodermata; class Echinoidea; order Cidaroida; family Cidaridae; genus Eucidaris; species Eucidaris tribuloides. The sequence goes on from JZLH01S0009123.1 coordinate 8,985, forward strand.
GTTCCCCCCCCCCTCCTGAGATTTTTCATTAATTAATTGAAAAAAACCGAAGACATTTCAGATTGTTATTGGTGTGATAATCCTTTTGGATAAAGCTTTCACTAAAAAAATTCCCCAACCTAAGCTTGAGCTTTACTATGTTCTGTACACCTCATTTGTGTCATTTGGAGGAACTTCTTTCTGGCCTTGTTAATATCCCGGCTATATCGCCCTTTTTGACGCAAGTTAACAAGTGATCATTTCTCATCACGAAAAGGAAGCGAAAACCCCATTGTGCACAAACGATGGTGAATTTAATCGAATTTTGTACACGTACGATGTAGTCGAGGTTTATTATTCAAATGCAATGCCACATTAATAGATAGCGGACAGTATGATTATAATGTGGCGGTTGGACAGGCTCGACTCATTTGTTTACACAAAGCGCCGACGACATTTATTGTAGACTCCTCTGTGATAATCACTTTTGTGAGTATTTTCTTTGGGATTGAATGTAATACTGCGAAATATAATGAAATTGAAAAGGCCGAAAGGTAAAAATTTGATGAGAGTCGAGGAAAAGAGAGGGAGGAAGGAAGGAAAGAAGATGGAAGAAGTAGAGGAGAAGAGGTGCAAGCAAAGAGAAGAAGGAGAAGGAGAGAAGAGCGAGAGAAGAGAGAAGAAAGGAGAAGAAGAAGAAGGAAAGAACGAAGGAGAAGGGAAGAGAAGAAGAAGAGACGAAAAGGAGAGGAGGAGTAAGAGGAAGAAGTATAAAAGAAGAAAATGAGCAAGATGCAACGGAGGAGAGAAGAGAAGAAAGAAGAAGAGTTAGGAAGAGAAAAGAAGAAGAGCGAAGAAGAGAAGAAGAAGCAAGAAGAAGAGAGAGAGAAGAGAGAGAGGAGGAGAGAGCGAGGGGGAAGGAGGAGGAGGAAGCGAGGACGGAGCGAGAAGGACGGAGGGCGAGGAAGAGGCAAGCAAGAGCTAGGATAGAAGTTGGCACAATCGCTGTTCCTACTATGTAAGATCTCAAGGATAGTATACTTTTAGGGGATATTCATTTAAATCACATTACATTTGACGCGAGAGAGATGAAATAATTGAGACGAGGGAAGAGGGGAGAATTAATAGGAAAACCGTTAGTGCAAGCTTGTAAAACCATTGGTTAGAAGGAAGATTTTATCAGCATAATGCTTCATGTTTGACGCGGCAGTTGGATCATTTATGGCATTTATTATCTTTGATGTTACGTACGTGATTCTTACAGAATGGTAGATGTGTACAGCGAATTTCAGCATTCATTTACCGATTTCCTAGCCGGCATATTCTAATTTTTGTGAATTTTTCCCCACAATTAAATTATAATTTGAGCTTGCTGCAGCATTTTGCTTAATTCAGTGTCATATAGTACTTGTTTAATCACACCAGGATGATTGCTTTTGTATGTTGAATGTTGTTTAGAGGCAAGTAGAGATTCTTAAAACGGGGGAATAACCGCTGCGTGCATTACTATTTGAAGACCATATAATACAAAACGAACGGAACATATTTTTGCAACATCTTACAAGTCATGTAGCATCGACTATACACTG